>WHNR01000030.1:1412500-1560000 GCA_009859135.1 Formica selysi | reverse complement strand
TTGAATGCAATATTCCACAGAATAGGCCCCAAAACAGAGCCCCGAGGAACACCAGGTCTCCTACACCTTGTACCGTTTTCAACGACATAAAATATTGATCTTCAGACAGATACGCATCTATGATCCTCTTTATGTACGGTGGAAAGTTCTTAATTTCTAAGGCCCTGCGCACAATCCTCCATGGTATACTATTGAATGCGTTCTTAATATCTATTGAAACCGCGATCGCGTATCCTCCTCTGTTCACAATAGAGGTTGTAATATTTTTAAATTTTACCAAAGCGTCACAAGTTGAAAGACCCTTCCTGAATCCAAACTGGTTAGGCGCAAAGTCCGAATCTGGATATTCTACCTGCCAGTCAAAAATTCTGTTGGCAATAATTCTTTCGAAGGCTTTCGCAATTTCGTCTATCAGACAGATCGGTCTAGCCTTAGGCAACTCGTTTAGGTTAGCGTTTCGGTCACTACTACCCCCCTTTGGAATCAACACTAAATTGGCTGCTTTCCAGGATATCGGGAATTCCCCTAGCGAAAGACATTGATTAAAGAGCTGTCTAATAAGTTCTAAGAATTCTTCCGATGCACGCTTCCATAGAGTGAGCCTAAAGCCATCCGGTCCAGGAGCCTTCGTGGAAGGAGATGACCTCTTCCTGATGACTCTGTCTACCTCCGCAATCGTTATGTTCCAATCTTCGGACCAGACAAGGGTCGACCAATCATGCGCTACATCAGCCCTAAGGTTCCTAGGGAATAGTGTACTCAATAAAGCCTCTAGGCTTTCTCTATCTAGAGTTTCCGTTAATGCAGGAGCCGCTAACCTCAATTTACCCAAAACCAGCTTATACGGGAGGCCCCAAGGGTCCCCATTAATAGAGTTCAACAATTCCTGCCATGCTGTCGCTTTTAATTTGTTAATTTCGGCTCTTAGTTTTTTACGCTTAATTTTATAGTCTATAAATAATCTAGCGATGATCTCCTGAAAACGTTTCCTCTTTTTGGCTTTTTGCAAGAGTCGTCTCGCCTGCAAACAGTCCCTACGCAGAACAGCAGCGGATTCCTGCCACCAATACGCTTGCTTCCTCGGTCTTCGTGGTCCAACCCTCTTCATAGCTGCATCGCAGGCTTCTTCCATTGTTTTATCAAGCCATTCTGCGAATTTATTCACGTTCAATCGTGTCTCCATTTCCGGGCCTATGCTTCTCCAGATCAAAACCGCCTGAAAAAGATCTTCGTCTAGATTCTTGGTACTCCATCTACGTTGGAGTGATCTATTTGGAGGTAACTCCAAGAGCTCCAAACAAAGATCAAAGGTTATGTAATTATGATCCGACATTGACTCGATATCCTCTCGCACCCTCCAGTTCCTAACAAATCGAAGTAGATCAGGAGATGTCCATGTTAGATCCACGATGGAACTTCCCTGAGGCCTCACGCATGTTGGTATTTCTCCCCTATTGCCAATACGGAGATCTCTCTCTGCCGCCCAGCAAGCTAAAAGGCGTCCTCTTCCATCTGTAGTAGGCGACCCCCATAGTTCTGCCTTTGCATTGAAATCGCCACAGATGATAATTTTATCCGTTTCAATTAATAATGGGCGCGATAATTCATTTAAAAGGTCATTGTACTGTCTTAAGCCCAAATTAGGCGAAAAGTAGACTGATATCATCAAGTAGGAGCCACAGAGTACAGCTACAAAGCCAGGACCAGCACAGGCTAATTGTCATCTATATTTCATCAAGTTGGCGTTTATAAAGATAGCAGCAGCATCGTCCAAGCTCCTGAACCAATTAGCCGAATTGGGAATATAACTAAGTTCGGAGATTAACATTACACTAGCCGAAATTTCCCTAGCCTGGTGTAAAAGCAAGTCCATAGCACCTGGACTCCTATTCACATTCGCCTGTATGAATTTAATTGACATCCCTATTTACTGTATTACCTCCTTGAGAATCAGGGCCTTTTGTGTTAAAATTAGTCCTAAGCATACTAACCTTACTGTCCGCTTTACAGAAGTTGGAACCGAGTCTGTGGTTCGGATCCTTACCTTCTTCAACGCAGAGCTTACACACCGGGGGGGAACTGCAGTCCCGAGCTAAATGGTTAGGTTCTCCACATCTGAAGCACAGCCTGCCGAAATCCATCCCAGACGTACATGCCAGCCTTACATGCCCAAATTTCCAACATCTGAAGCATTGCACGGGCCTAGACTCCAAGAGGTCCACTCTAGCCAGGGTCCATCCAATCTTGATCCTCTTCTTGTTAGATATCTCGATTGCCGCCGACAGAGGGCATTGTGCCCAAACTGTAAACAGCCCATTTCTCATGGGCCTAATAGGACCAGTCTTGATATCTTCCGTTCTACATCCCCCGTCTTTAGCTATAACATCCAGCACTTCGTCTCTGGTTACTGAATCATCCAATCCTATTAATCGGATTTCCCCCTTAATGGTTGGTCTTGCTATCTTGGCTTGATCTTGAAAAATGTCTCTTAATTTCTCCGCCAGAGCATCTGCATTGGCGGATCCCTCAGGCCCAAGGATCTCTATGATCATACCACCGTTGGCTGCTTTCCTGATCTTGGTCGAGTCAATTTTCAGATCTCCTAATGAGACTCCTAGTCTTGCTTTATTTAAGAACTCTGCGTAGGTAAGACCTTCTTTTTTGGTAGTAACAAGGATCGCAGCCGTTTTAGGTGGTCTCCTAGTTCCTAAATTGGCCTTCACTTCTCTATTTTCAGCAATCGTTTTAGTAGTATTGCCTAAATTTCCCGCATCTTTTCTGGTCCCAGAGGCGCGATCAGAGTCCTGTTGATTTCTCCTGGCTCTTGTCTTACCTACTACTTTGCTCCATTCTTCTTTGTCTGCAGAATGTGAGGGTCCTGCAGTGGTACTCAAATTTTCTAAATTATCTTTGTTCGGATTACCCATGTTGCCTTTATTTATTCCCTCTTTATCATATCTAGGAGGGATCAGTTGAACATTTGACTTAATCCTCGGTCTAGGTCTAGGAGTACGCTGGGGAAGTGGATTCTCCTTGTGTGGTTTAGAGTCACTTCCCGTTTCAATACTTTCAAGCTTACTTCGTTTCCTTAGCTCAGCCCTTCTCCTGACTAATTCCTTAATTTGCCTATTAAAATTATCTTCTGTTTCTTTTGTTTCAGATCCAGGTCCAGCCCTCTTTGGAATTGCAGCCGCCGTCGCCGGAGGATCTTCGGAGTTAGTTTCCATGTGTGAAGATTCTTTTTCATCAATAGGTAAGTCCAATACCTTTTTGTTATCCTTAGCCCTGTAGATAGTAACTTTTTCTTTTTCAGGTTCGATTATCGGTTCTTCTTCTTCTATTTCCTTGCCTAATGCTTTTTTAAATTTATACTGGGTGATGCGTAGAGACTCTCTTGCCTTCCTTCTATCCTCTTCCAATTCATCCTGCTTGTCTCTAAACTCAGAGACTTCTTTTCTGAGCTCTTCCACTATAGCTCTCATCTCTTCAAGTTCTCTTTCTCTTAAAATATCCTTCAATTTTAGTTTCTCTATCTCAGCTGTTAGCTCTCTGTTTTTAATTTTTAGATAGGCAGGATCCCCGGAGGCTTCGGATTTGAAGATTAGAGTGTTGATTACCTCTTTAGCTCTCTCCAGATCTCTCCTCATCCTTCCACTTATACCTCCTTGTAGATTTTTGCTCCTTGCCCTCATATTTTCAATTCTCTCTAAACAATCTAGGCCCATGGCCCCCACATTAGTCGCCCCCATAATCTTCAGATCTTGCGGGGCAAAATCCTTATTTGCTTCTTCCTCGTCTGAAGAAATAATGATTCTATTTGATTTCCTCGATCTTGTTTTCAGAGATTCTAGGGATTTTCTTCTTTCGCTCTTGGATTCCGATTCGGAGCTCCTTGCGGTCTCCACAGACATGAGCGACTCCAAAGATGAATCCCCGGCAGTGACTTCAGCTTTAGGATTAGTGGATTGAGCCCTCTTTTTCCTTGGCCGGAGTTTCCTCAGGTTAATTTTCTCTTTTTTACTACCGCCTTTTTCCTCATCACTGGGAGTGATTACATCCGGAGATGTTTTGGCTTTCCTCTTGCTTTTACTACCAGGCTCCGGAGTTACCTCTTTTCTAAAGCTTCTATTTAGCTCCTGCTGATGTAATATAATTCCCATAGGAGAGGAGCAATCGACAAAAGTCGTCATCTCTAACGGATCTTCAGATATCTCGACGGTAGCATGTTTATCCTCCACTCCCGTCGGCAGACGTGGAGAGAGCCCTTCGTTGGATGAAGACGAACGAGCCTCAGGGACCGTAGGGCTCGTCCGCCTGTCGCTGGAGGTCCGACTCTCCTGCGGCGGTAACTTTTCTTTTCCATTTAAATCCATGTCCATATTAATTAATTCTTGGTTTGTTATTCGGGGTGACCTTCCCCTAGGACGACTAGCTTCACCGCGCCTGCGAGCTCGTCCTGCCCGTTCCATTGTCAAAAAGCCGTCCGTGAGAAAATCGTTCGAATTGTCCAATAGTGTAGCCAAAGTCGTCATATTATCTAGTTTAGAGGAGGATGGAGACACAGACCACCTACCGGAGTCCTCACACCTCCTATCTTCTGAAACATCTTCCATCCATGTGCGGTCTCTTCGGTGATAGTGTTCTAGGGAAGAGAGCAGTTCCCTAGGTTCTTTAAGATCCGTAGCGGATTCCTTTCTTGCTATTGCAAGTTTCAGGTTATCAATCTCATCTTGCAAGTTCTCAATTTGCTCCTCTTGTCTGTTCACTTTAGACATAATATATTTCCGAGCTAAATTTAGTTTGTTCATAACTATGGATAAATCATTAATATGAGTGAGAACCGTGTCTATCACCAAGTGAATCCTCCTTCTGTTAGAAAAGGTGTTATCACCACCCAAGTCTAGTAATATTTCTAGTATCTTGGTAATTTCTTCCGGTGTGTCCTTAATGGTTGAGAAGAGCTCTTGACTCCCTCGATGATAAGGGTTGTCATTCAGTATCCTTTTGTCAGAAGTCTCCAAAGTTTCCGCTTTAAATGAATCAGTATTTTCCTCCTCTTCCTTGGTTAGCCCTACGCATGATGACGACGGGGGAGGATCAGGGTCAAGAACCCTCCTCTCGCCGAAACCTGAGGATTCCGAATTCCCCTGGTTTGGTAAGTTCAGTTTACTTGGTTTTCTGTTCATTTTGTTTTAATTCATAACTGCTTATTCTAAACGACCGTAATCTACCTGGTGAATATCCCCAGTTTAGTGAATATCCCCAGGAAATCCCGGACATAGAACGCAGTCACTCGCCTAAACTTTACGTAATCATAGGTGTTAGTTTGACTACTCCACTTAATATACGATATAAAATCGCGCTATCATCATTCCGATGCGATTAATCTATGTGAGTATATAAGATCGAGATATATAAACAAATCAATTCTTTTTTTAATTACGACCTATTTAATTTGTTATTAATACGCATTAAACATTAAACGGCGGGGCGACTCAACCCCAGGCGAGAGCGGCTTCGCCAAGCGTCATTATTGTCTTCTAATCCACCTCAGTGACCATACATCTACTTATAGCCGCCATTTTAGGTCGAACGAAGCTCGGCCAATCAGCGTACTGCATTTAGTTACTAGATCAAATCTAATCAATCAAACGCTTTCAATTATGCCCGTATTACAGGTATTGACGTCAGGCAATTCACCACAGTTTCACCCAAGGCATCACACCCCCGCCGTGAAATACAGCTGTCATCTTGGCCAGAGTACAGCCAATGAGCTTATTATATCAAGCTTACAACTAGGCTTAAGCTTAAAACTAGGCCTAAAGCTAAAGCTAACCTAATATGCGCATTTCTTCCAGCAGATCAGATTCACCCTATATAATTTTTCTTTTATTTTGTATAGGGTAAGACAGTTATTCTATTCTTCAGTGTTATTTTCTTAATCCCGGGTTCGTAGAGATACAATTATTTAACCGTTATTATTTAATCACCTCAGTCCAAAGCGAACCAGATAAAATGAAGTGATAGCAATCATTTAGTTACTTGCTTGATTCTATCAAAGTTCAAAGCATCATGATCAATATGACTTTATCAATATACACAAAAGACAAACAAGGGTCAGTCTCGATCCATTCAAAGTTACTATCATTTATGATTCTACAATTATTGCCGCCATATTCTAAATGTGCAGTATTACTTTGTATATGAAATAAAATATGCACCTTAACTATGTACATACCTTGCAGATCCGATATCCCTGTCGAGGTGCTCCATCCGATCAATTTTAATGGGGAAAATAAATTCAACTCCATTATATGTATTCTTTATTTACATTTGTCAGTAAAGATCAGAATCATAACGCAATTATGCAAAAATAAAACAGCACAAGCGGTACGTAGTTGTTACATCCCATCACCATCATACTTAAAATTACATATCAACAAAACATAAAACAAGAAACAACAGTTCAATTCTAGTTTAGGGTATAAATTTCACCCAGCTTGTATTTAAGTTGTTAAAACAACAAAATTTCACCTAGGATCTTATTGTTCTTTAGTTAGCGTTGACAGGTTTTATTACAATTTTTTTTTTTCGTTTACTTATTTTAAGCACTTTTATATTAGAATTAATTAAATACCTATTACTCATACAGTAACAGCACCCAAGTATTTTACCGAATCAAATCAAACTATTTATTTCATCCTATGTCTCTCATTATTCCAGTTTCATTACAATTTCAAGACATCTATTATCTTTTAAATGTCATAAATATTATAGTTATTAAATACCTAAAACTTTAACAGTCCATCCTCAGCTCAAGTGATTTACTCACATGGTTTAAATCAAATTTGACTTGCTGGTTTTAAATCCCCCTGCTTAATTGGATTGATTTACTCCAATCAATAAATAGCTTATGATTCTATATATTAATTAAATTCAACTATAGGTATTATACCTAAATGTTATATTCAGTACAGTGCACTCGGGTTGACTTAAGGCACACCATTTTCTTATTTACATTATCGCCGTTACTTATATTTTAATAATGCTTTCTAGATCCTTATTCTTATTCCCCTTTTTTAACTTTACTGCGGGAACTGATAATTTGATTAATAAGAATCTATATATTATATCAGTGATATCTAACTCACTAGTGTTAACATTATTAAATTTTATTAGTTATCAATTCCCTTTTATCTCATATCAGTAATTTCTTGTAATAATGCAGCGCAGTACCGCAGTACAACATAATATCTCACTCAGGAGATTTCTATAACCCACATACTGTTTCTTTAAATCTCAAAATGCTCATTTCAGCAGTCCGCCTGCTCGACACAAACATCTTTTTAAATTAAGTCAACTAATTAATTAATAATTTATTATATTCGTGTGTAAGTTCTATAGTATAATCACATTTAGCCACAAATCAAAATCTATGATTCCCAGTCATCTAAAATATAGATTTAAAAGTTTAGTATTTTAATATAATCAACTGAGTGAGTAACTTATTCATTTACATATATAATTCATCCGTCCATACAGAACGTAAACACAGACGCCGTCTTCCAAGTGACCAAAAACTAAATTAATGTAGTCACATGAATGGGCATCCATTTTGTTTTGCTTTATCCTTCTTTTATGCTATAACTTTCACCAATGACAGAACATAGCAATCTCCTTTAATGAGAGTCCATATATTAAATCAGCAGTATTTAATTAATTAATTAGTATCAGCATCTCTAATTATTATTCTTTATCAATTCCATATTATTTATTATCAATAGTTTCTTATAGTATCAGCATAGTCTAGGGATATATTATCCCGTTGAGATTCTTATATCCCAACATCTTTAAAGTATAGATTGACTTATTTGTCGGTTATTACCCACTCTCTCCCTACTATTATTTCTAATTCCATTAATAATAATTAATCAATCATTAATATAAGGGTATCTATTTCTTTTTCAAATCTCAAAAGTGTTTTCAAATCTCAAGAGTATCGATAATTATTTTCACAATCCATCCGCCCAAAGCAAGTCCCTCCAATTATCAATTATGTTAATAAATTATAATATTCATATTTGGACTCCGATTCATATTATAATTACATTTAGCCATAAAGTCAAAATCTGTACTTCTTTAGTCCTCTTAATATATAAATTTAAGGATTTAAGAGTTTAAAATTTTAAGAATTTAAGAATTCACGAATTTAAGAACTCACGAATTTGAGAACTCAGGAATCTAATATAGTCAGCTGTGTGCATGAAACTATCCATTTCATGTATATTTATCTAACTTGCTTTATCACTCTTTTGATTTTCCTTGACACATTCTTTCAATACCTCATACGCTGTTCATACCACACAGTACAGACGCAACGCAGCGCGGTTTTCTAATAACACCATATATATTGAGTTCTAACACACCAGAATCACATTCACATTTCCCAAGTACGCCAAGAATCTCGAACCTTCAAGTATTTAGTTTCAAAGGTTCAATACAATCACCTGAGTGGGTAAAAGTTTTTCATTCATATATAATAGTAACAAATTTCATTCTTTATTGGCATCGACTTCTTCCGAACACCCCCGCGCCTCGTTGACCTCTCTATGCTCTGCTGGTAGAGCATGCTCCTTTTTCATGGGGCTAGCCTTTCTTCTTATGGTGTGGTGGGGACACCTTCCACCACACCATTCCCACTTGTTGTTTTGTGGGAGTTGTGAGGGATGCATGTGCCAACGCCTGCAGCATGCTCCCCCTATCCCGGCCCTCGGATTAGGCCCTCCCCCTCACGGGGTACTCCTTCTCCAGGGGCCCTTCACTTCGATGACTGGAGAGGGGAGAGAGGTGTTGTCTCTCCCTCCCGAGTCTCCCTCTTTTTGCCCGCAGGGGGGATGCCAAGTCGTATCCACATCTACAGCAGATAACTCCGCTGCAGTGCCGATCACGACCCCCATCCCCCCAGGGCCTTCCTCCTTAAATATCCTGAGGATATTGTTATCCCCCACCCGTGGGATTTCTACGGGTAACCCTTCTGACGGCAACGCGTCTGTCCGGGGGACCCATGGCGCCCGCCCTCCTTGTCCTTGGCTGGTCTTCCGCCGGCTGCTCTCCCCGGCGAATTCTTTCATCCGCCTCCTTCTGTGACATTATAGCGCCACAGAAGGAAGCGAATGCCCTCCATGCCTCTTCCCTCTCAACCATTATCGGGATAATGGCCGATAGGGATAGGTCGTTACTTCCGATCTCCCGAATTAAGACTTGGCGCTGCTCCGTCCAGGCAGGACAGTGTTGCAGGGTGTGCTGCGCCGAGTCACGTTCTCCATCGCAATGGTGACACCTAGCAGACTCCTCTTTACCTATTCGGCATAGGTAATCGCCGAAGCATCCGTGTCCCGAGAGCACCTGCGTTGTGTGGAAGGTCCCCCTCATCCGCTGCACCTCCAACCAATCATTTAAGAGGGGCCTGATGGCAGCGACCACTCTTTGCCCTGTAAGGTTCTCGTCGTAGAGGCGCCTTTGCCACTTGATGATGAGGGCTTGCCGGGCTTGCTTCTTTAGCAGGACTCTAATCCTGTCGATAATTATAGTTCCCCCCTCTCTGAGTCTCCTTGTACGCTGATAGACCTCAGCGTACATTTGAGCCAGAAGTTCGAAGGGGGGAATTCCCGACAGGATCAGCACCGCCTCATATGCCACCGTCCTGTAAGCTCGCGCCACTGCAATGGCCATCCGCCGCTGCACCTGGCGCATGAGTTGCTTGTTGCTGCGAACAGCCATCGCGCTCTCCGCCCACACAGGGGCCCCGTACAGTGCCACCGCGTGCACAGTGGCGGTGTATAATCGGCGGGTGTGTCCGCCAGGCCCTCCGATGTTTGGTAGTAACCTTCTAAGGGCTGCCGCCACGCCGTTCACCTTAGGGGCCAGCCGAGTAAAGTGCTCGGTGAAGCTCCACGTGCCGTCTATGTGTAGGCCCAGATATTTAATATGGTCCCCCACCATGACTCGGGTCCCCTCCACAGCGATGTGAGCCACGGGCGGGGCCCCACGAGAGCCGTCATGCATATAAACTGCTTCGGTCTTGTGGGGCGCCACCCGTAGCCCCATCCCTGAGATTGTTCTTACGGCACAAGCCGTAGCTACGTTGGCAGCCGCTGCTGCTTCCTCCCAGCTATTCCCCCCAGCTAATATTAGTGTGTCGTCTGCATAGCAGACTACACTACAGCCGGGGGGGAGTGCTGTTCTCAACACCACATCAAAAGCAAGGTTCCACAGTAGCGGGCCCAGGACCGATCCCTGTGGGACCCCGCACGTCATATCCCTTTCCTGTGTTATGGCCTCCCGGTCAACATACGTAATCCTCCTGTCACGGAAATAATCCCCTATCACCGCTACCAGGTATGGGGGAACTCTATGATACCGGAGTGCCATACCGACCTTTTCCCAAGGGAGCGAGTTGAAGGCATTGGCGATATCTAGGGATACCGCCACTGCCACTCCCCCGCCCGCTATAATGGTCTCCGACATTGTTCGGACGCGAAGAATAGCGTCTACTGTGGACCTCGCCCGCCGAAATCCATACTGACCTTCACTTAGGTCGGGGCCCTCCTCGGACAGGTGCTGAACGAGGCGGTCCGCAACGATCCTTTCTAGCATCTTTCCCGCCTCGTTCAGTAGGCATATGGGCCGATATGAAGAGGGAGAGTCCGCTGGTTTGCCCGGCTTTGGAAGAAGTACTATCTTTGCTTCTTTCCAATTGGTCGGGAAGCGTCCGTGCCTGAGGCAATCAGTGTAGATCCTACTGATTCGTCCTCCGAGTTCTCCGGAGGCCAGGGCGATCACTTTGCCTGGTATGCCGTCTGGGCCTGGGGCTTTGCGCGTTCCCAGTCTCTTTACTGCATTTCTCAGTTCCTCCGGAGATACCTCCAGCTCCTGTCTCCACTCTACCCGCTCCACTACAGGGACTGGGTTGCTTCCAGAGTCCCTGGTCGGAAAAAGCGTAGTGAGGACGTTGTCCAAAAGCTCGGGGTCCATTGCCTCCGTCGTGGGGGGGGGGGGGGGGCCCAATGTCTTAGTTTACTAAGAACTATACGATATGGACGCCCCCACGGATCTTCATCCAGGGTCTGGAGAAGCTCGTTCCAGGCCCTGGCTTTGGCCGCTCTTGTGGCCTTTACTAAGGCGTCCTTGGCCACCCGGTACTCCATATAACTTTCCTCTATCTCCTCGTCAGAGGCACTTCTTCTTCGACGGGCTCTGGTGTATGCCCTTCTGGCCCTCACTGCTGTTCTTCGTAACGACGCTATTTCGTCCGACCACCAGTAAGCGGCGCGCCGGGGGGAGGGCTTTGCGCGGGGCATTGCTGCATCACAGATCTCTGTTAGCGTTTTCTCCAACCGTGAGGCCTGCCAGTCGATGTCCCTCTCCTCGTCTTCATTTTCTGCCCACGTACTGGAGAGTATCGCGGCCTTGAGGAGGTCCTCGTCCATCTTTTGGAGGGTCCATTTCTTTGGGCGTGCCTCCGCCGCTTGGCGGCGCCTGAGCACCTCCGGAGTGATGGCTGCAATCGTCATCTCAATGTAGAGGTGGTCAGACGCCGTCTCCTCTTCCAACACCTCCCATCCACTTATCAAATGGACCGCAGAGGGAGTCGCCCACGTCAGATCGACGATGGACTCTCCCTGCGGTCTTACGCAGGTACTCCTTATGCCCTCATTCAATATGCATAAGTTCAAGGCTGCCGCCCAGTCCTCCAGGATTCCGCCTCTACGGTTGTTCACCAAGGAACCCCATAGGGCCGATTTTGCGTTAAAGTCTCCCGCAATGATGGTGGGCCGCGGGAGGCATCTGTTAACACATTCTCCTATTCTCTCTATCCTATCCTCGAATGTGGCTAGGTTGAGGTTCGGAGAGATGTATACCCCGATGACCGATATCCGGCCCCACTGCACCGCCACGTATCCGTCTCCGCTCTCCATCCTGGAGCCCGGAGGGGAGTTTTTATTCCCCATCCAGGTTATTGCCACAGACTTTCCCCGGTCAGTAGCCCAGCAGGGTTGGTTGTCTGGGACCGAGTACGGTTCTGCGGCAATACCTATTCCACAGCCTCGTTCCATTAGGCTATGCAGGAACAAGTCCTGGGCCTGACGTGCGTGGTTGAGGTTCGCCTGGAGGATCTTAGTTGTCATAGCTGTTGTACGACTGTGCTTCCTCCGGCACCACCTCCATCGGCTGGGCTTCGCCTTCAGCCGATTTCTGAGATATTTGTATCTCCGCTCTTCTGCTCCTCCTCAATGCCAGGGGGAGTTGACTTTCAGTCACCTTCTCGTTGCTGACCACTTTGATCTTGGAAGGGCCAGCGTTCGCTTATAGTCAAATTACCCACAAACTGGGTGATTCTGGGTATCATGCGTGCGCATGATACCGCGCATGCGCGTCGCGTCTGCGCACGCAAGTATTCCATTTTCATCGCAGAAACTGATAGTATATATTACGCTACACCTTATGACTATCTATCTTACTAACTAATTACTATTTTATCCTAAAGAGACACCAAAAAATTAGTGCCTCTTTTTTCTGGATTTTTACTTCAACGCAAGCAACGCGAGTGGCCTCGTTAACCCCCACACTTGCATTGCTTGCGGTAAGACGAACCCCCCGAGGTGGGCACCCCTGGGCCCGGACAGTGGGCATCTCCATCATCTCCGCTACAGCCCTTATTGTACTCCTTTCGATTCTTCCTTATATACTCATAGCTTACATTACAAGCACATGCGAGAATAATTAATTTTTGATATATATTAATAATTAACCTACCTATTATGTTTCTGTGCCTGCCAACATTCACCTACACTAATTTATTTTCAATTAATCAATCTATTTATTTATTTAATTATTTAATTAATTAACTAATCAATCAAATAGAAAAACAGACTTCGCGGCGCCCGAAACACCCGCGCCGTCCCGAAAGAGACGTGGTCGACGGCTGTTCGACGCAGTCGCCTCATCGACGATCGACGGTCAGGATAGTTCAACATCATCGTGCGTCCCGAGCGACGCTACTTACGTTTCCGTCGTCGAGGATCCGCGCGAATTAAGAAGGAGCCTTCGCGTGCGAGAGAGAAACGCGATAATGCTGAATGAAGAGCCTATTAGCATCTCGTCCGAGTCGCCTATTAGAAGGAGGCCGGTGAGGAGATGGCACAAACGAAGACTGTGAATAATGTATATATTTCGTATGAGTATCTGTATGAATCTGCGTGTATGAATCTGTGAGTGAATGCGACTCTGAAAGAGAAGGCTTTTTTTAACTTCTCATGCGCCGACCCCACCTCCACGTGGTAAAAGTTGGACAACGTCGGGGGAGTCCTTAACAGTCTCCCGACGGCTAACAGGGCTCCGGCTTTTCAAATTAACTGCAGTAGCTTTATCAGATTCGGGGGGAGGGGCGGAGCCCCTCCTACCCCGCCAGCGCCCGTACCGCGTCACGTGTTACAGTCGGGGGAGGGGCTTCGCCCCTCCCCCCGAACCCCCCTCCCCAAACGCCCCCCGTCGCGCGTCACGTGTGTGCGTAAATCGACGTATTTATCAATTCTCTATCGATTGTCGTAGTCAAATTTTAGTCGATATTTCGCGTCCCGTATCACCCCTTGAGACTTGTAAATTTCTACACCCGACTCCAAGTATACAGGGCCCAAAAAGTGGATCCTAGGCGGATGGGCTAGAGGACCAAAGTTGTAGCCCTTCGCGAGACCGATCGATGTCCCTCAGGTGCCAATCCTCCCGCGTCAACGGTTTCCGAGTTACGGACCCAAAATGGCAAGGGGTGCTTTGCACCCCTATAACTAAGGAACGGAGATGGATATCGACGCCAGACCAACGCCAGAATCCGTTTCGCGTGATCAATTTTCGATTTCCGTAATAAAAAAATTTTCACCCCTTTGGACCAAGTATACGGAGCCCAAAGGGTGGGTCCTAGAGGGGTGGAGTACGGGACCAAAGTTGTAGCCCTTCGCGAGACCGATCGATGTCCCTCGGATGCCAATCCTCCAGCGTCAACGGTTTTCGAGTTACGGACCCAAAATAGCAAGGGGCGCTTTGCACCCCTATAACTAAGAAACGGAGATAGATATCGACGCGAGACCAACGCCAGAATCCGTTTCCCATGACCAACTTTCGATTTCCGCAATAAAAAAATTTTCACCCCTTTGGACCAAGTATACGGAGCCCAAAGTGTGGGTCCTAGGGGGGGTGGAGTACGGGACCAAAGTTGTAGCCCTTCGCGAGACCGATCGATGTCCCTCGAGTGCCAATCCTCCCGCGTCAACGGTTTCCGAGTTACGGACCCAAAATAGCAAGGGGCGCTTTGCACCCCTATAACTAAGGAACGGAGATAGATATCGACGCGAAACAAACGCCAGAAACCGTTTCGCGTGACCAATTTTCTATTTCCGTAATAAAAAAATGGCAAAAAGCTGGAACCCCGTAACCCTGCATTTGTTGTAACATTCTCCATTTCGTGTGTTTAGTCCGGTCACAGTGAATTACGGCGCGAATCCGGAAAATATACCGGTAGTCTGAGTGAACTTGCAAGTAGGAATACGAAGTCCGATCGAAACCACTTGTCCGTTAGAGCATGCCGGTAATTCCCATAAGTTAGTGAAAACTTTAGAAAAAACCCATTTCGCAAATTGGGAAATACGGTTTGGGGGCGCGTTTATATCAATACGACGAAAATGAATCCGAAATAAAATACACGGTAGCTTACGCGAGCCGTAGCCTGAAAGGTGCGGAATTGAATTACACCGTGACGGAAATCGAATGTCTGGCGATAGTCTGGGCATTACGCAAGTGGCACACCACGCTTTTAGGACGCCAAATAAAAATTCATACCGATCATAAAGCGTTGAAATTCATAACCGCGTGTGCGGATGATAGCGCGAGAATCGCGAGATGGATGGCGTTCCTAAACGAGTTCGAGTTAGAGATTTGCCATGTGCCAGGGGTAGAAAATAAAATCGCAGACACGTTGTCGCGTAACAACGTGAAAAACGGATACGCGAAGAAGGAAGGAAAAATTAAACATATCGCGGCAATTAAACAGCCGAAAGATGAAATAGAAACCGCATCGTGGGTAGATATGCTCGAGAAAGCGCAGCGCGATGACGAAATTCTACGAGAAATAGTCGCGGAAGCATCGAGCGAATTTTTATCTAGAGAGGGACTTATTCGCGTAGAAACACCGAAAGGAGAGAGAATCATTGTGCCAGAGGCTGTTAAATGGCAACTCACGAACAGGGTACACGATTATCTACTGCATTTCGGAACGGATAAAGTCACCGAGTTTATGGAAAGATTTTTCGCGATACAGAATCTAGAACGCGTTGTAAGGGACGTTGTAGCGTCCTGTAGCGTTTGCCAAGCGACGAAATATTTCACGAGACCGACGCGCGGAACGGAATACTACGTATTGCCGGAAAAACCCGGAGAAGTAATTTCAATCGATCTGTTCGAACCTTTGCCGCAGACACCGCGCGGGAATAAATATATTTTGGTAACGATGGATCAGTTTTCCAAATTGACGAAATTATATCCGTTAAAAAATCAGAAATTAGAGTCGATAATCGACACATTGCAAACGGAACATTTCGGTAGAGTCGGTATTCCGAGAGAAATACTGTCCGATAACGGGGGGCAATTTATTACCGCGAGATGGCAGGAATTTGCGACGGATATGGGTTTTTCTATTAGAAAGACGTCGCCGTACAACCCTCAGTCCAACCCAGTGGAGAGGGTGATGAGAGAGCTGGGACGCATCATACGCGTCTACGCACACGACCGTCAAACTGGATGGGACCGAATCGTGAAACGAGCCGAAAAAACCATCAATTCGACATCTCATCGCAGTACCGGATTCAGCCCGAACGAGCTTCATCCGGAACAAGACGAA
This sequence comes from Formica selysi, assembly GCA_009859135.1. Lineage (NCBI taxonomy): Eukaryota > Metazoa > Arthropoda > Insecta > Hymenoptera > Formicidae > Formica > Formica selysi. The sequence goes on along the minus strand of WHNR01000030.1, from coordinate 1,544,051 downwards.
CGACTGTTCGTCGATCCGAGACTACAACCAGTCATCGAAGAAGGACGAGACCAAGCGGAAGTATTAGCCGAGAAGATAAAAACCGCAACGATGATGTTGCAGTGGAGAGCCGTGCAGCGAAAAATTCAAGCTGATAAGCACGGAGAAGCGAAGAGGTACCAAGCGGGTGACAAAGTGTGGATTAAACTCCATCGTCGAAGTGACGCGAATCGCAGATTAACCCGAAAGATTCACTTAGTGTACCACGGACCATACAAGATATACACCGAGGTACGCAGAAACGCTTACGTGGTAGAAGACTTGGAAGGAAACGTTTTGGGAACGTTCAATTCCAGACAGCTAAAACCACACAGAGAGACAACTCTAAACAAAAGAATCGAGGTAAACATGATAAAAACCTCGAAGAATATTAAGAAATTCAAGAGTTCATATCCGACATGCAAAAGGAGTCGGAAAATGAGGAGGAACGAGCAAGCGAAGAAATACTTACCGGTGATAGTCCAACGCCGGAGAACCATGATGATCCAGAACCTACCGAAGCCAGGAGCGGAAGGAACCTGAAAAAAAGAAAGAGGTCATTAATCAGCGAAAAAGGGAGAAGACACATCTCCAGACTGATTAGTCTAATTTCCGGGGAGAAATCCATACCATCCTTCGCAGGAATAGCTGAAGGTCAAGAAGTGAGAATTCACTTCGACTACAGAGGCGAGTTCAATGTAATTTCAAGTACGTTGGTTGAAAGCATTGATACCAACGTACGTAAATTAAACCGCCTTACGGAATCAAAAAATATTCCGGCTTACCTAAAAAGAGAAAAGAAGGTGAGCTTTAAAGCTGTTAAAGTGGATATAGTCATTTTCCAAATAGCAGCCAACGTGGAAGCAATGATCTTGGACGTGGATAAACCCTGCATACTATTGGGCAAATTCACGTGCCGAGAGTTAGGCAGCAAAATCAAGGAAAGGGAGAAGCGAATGGAATCTCCATTAAGCCGATGGAGCAAGCATCTAGCGATGGAGTCCAGGAAGCGGAAGCTGCGAGAAGAAGAGGCTAAAGCACAACCCACAACCCTTAAAAAGAGACGACACGAAGAAAGTGTTAGTGCGGTAGCGAATGTCGAGCCCGATATTCAAATAATCGAGCATTTTAAAAACAAAAGTGATAAAAATTCAGAAGTGCGCGAAACGATAATAGTAAAAGACGACGATAGCGCGAGCAAAGCTACGGAAAACGTTGCGAGAAACGTAGCGATAAAGAAAAAAGAAATTGTAACAAGCGATAGACAAAGTGCGCGAAAGAGTGCGAAAGATGCCGCGAATGCGAGCGCGATATGCGATAAAACAAAAGAACCGAAAGACAGCAGCACGCCTTTAAAACCGAATGAGGATGTCATTCAGCAAACGGACACTAATAAAGACAATAAGTGCGAAACAACGAAAAGCGTGCGAGCGAAGTTTGAAAATAAAAAAGATTATATGCGAAGTTTAAATTTAAAAACTGTAAATAAAGAAACGAATAAGATAGAACCAAATGATTCTTCAAGGGATACAATAATAGTAAATTCGTGTAATAATGAAAAAATAAACGAAAATTTTGACAATGTAGAATCAAACTCAAACATTTTAGAAAATTTGTTTAAAAATTTAAAAGGTTGGATAAATAAAATCAACGATTCGACTAGAGTAAATTTAGATGAAAGTTTTGGAAATTCATTATACAATTTAGACGAATCGTATGAAAGTTTCAAACAATTAGCCACTGAAGAATTATCTGACAAATGGAAAGATAACAGCGGAAAACAAAAATTAGAAAACGAAATTTTAGAAAAATTACAATCTAAAGAACTAAACACTAGTGAGGAAAAAAGTTCTAAAAAAGAGGTTATAAATGAAGAAAATCCCAAAAAACCTCGAGATAGTTACGAAAATAGCGTAATAATTAATACGCGATCCGAATTGAGCGAAAACAAAAATGTAACATTTACTAAATTAAGTCATTTATGTAACAAAAACAAACTTTGTAATAATGAAAATAGAATTAAGAGTTTATGTAAAAAAGGGAAAAACTGTAATAGCGACAACGAACCTAACGAGTTAAGCAACAAATATATCAAAATTAGAGAAAATAAGTTAAACATAAGTAAATTACTAACGACTCAAGAAGATTCGGGAACAGCCAATCAGCTGGCTGGACAAGTTACCAGGGAGCGCGCGGACATAGAAAGCGACTCTAAGACCACGATCCAAGATGGCCGACACAGTCGAGTGATCGAACTTGCAGAGACAGGACGTAATAAAGCGAAGTGGATAGTACGAGAAGAGATGGAATCGGAAAACGAGAAAAAGCAGAGAATTGAAGCAGAAGACGAGTTGGTATACGACTATTTAACGGATATCACTCTCGAAGCTATAAAGAGAGAGCGAAGTGACAGGTTAGCCATGCTGACAAGGTTATGTGAGAGGCAGGCAAAGGAGACGAGGCCAACGAGAAAAGAAGCTGAGGAGCTTCTTCAAAAAGAAAAACAAAGAACGGCGGAAATATCACAAGCCATCTTTATCAAACTACAAAATGAAAAGATGAACCGCACGTTTTACGACGAGATGGTGTTACCAAACAAAGAAGGTAATCCCGAATATGAGGTTACCTCAATAATATCTGTAAAAAAGATAAGAGAGGACATCGCATCGACGAAAAGGATCAATCTCGACTTCTCGATCGATGGGAACGAAATAACCAGAACGGTGAGAAACGACGAGGAGGAGGACATCGTCACGTCAGACGACGAATCGGGGGAACACTCGATACACCCCACACAAGACGATGATAAAGAAAACCGGGATGTCAACGTGCCAGTAAGCAGCGACAAATCAAAAATAATCGAAGACATCCAGATTAAACCTCCAAGTAAGTGTAAGAAGCGGGTGGTGAATCTGCAGGTTATTTAACTGCAAATCGCCGGGAATCCACTATCAGGATAGGCGTGGAAAGACTTTGCTGTGTGAGGGTTATTAACTGGATACAGATTTAAGTAGTTAAATATATAAATACTTTAATTAACTGCGTATTATACAACCGCGATATCAGCCTTAAACGGTCTAAAAGATACTCTCTGTACCGATGTCGGACAACGAGTCCCCGGTCTCTGCCCGTTGTCCCCCAAGTCCCTGTTAAGGGAGGGGCGTCCTCCAATGAGACGCGTCTACGTCACGATCACGCTACTCGCGTTGTAGCGACCAATCAACGGCCACGAGGCCGACGCGCGCGCCATCTATTACCGCCGTATACTGGCGGTTATACAAGGTGTAACCTTACAGCTCGACCATCCTGACAATTACATTCGTCTCGAATGTTTTAATAAAAATGTTTACAATGAAATGACTTAATTTACAGTCGGCAGAACTTATGTAACGCATATAATTACGGACGGAATTTAAAATAATAATAAATGATTATTGGCGAATATTGCGAGCCAATCTTTACATTAATAAGAATAATATTCTAAATATAAATCTTAAAACTAACGGACGCAACTGGTGTATCCTAGTATCTAGTAGGGCCAAAAATGTTTAATAATGTTAGGGTTTAGTCAAGCTGCTAAAAGAGGGGGAAAATATTAAATAGTATTAATACAAAACAATGGATCGATAGGGATTCCGGGAGGAAGTAAGAAAAGAAGTCAAATGAACTTAAACTATTAATAATTAACATAAGAAATAAGTAAATACCTAATAACATGTTTTTATGTTACGAAACCCACTGGTTTAGTCCAGGGTTTTATTCTATCTGTTGAGAGAATGGAATCGTACGGCTTAGCCGTTACGTTAAAACCTGGTATGTCTTTAACTACATATCGGTTCTTATTTAGAACTTTCGCTATTCTATATGGTCCTTTATATTTGGGTTTTAGTTTCTTATCTTCACCCTGTTTAATGACGGAGTCCCTTATAAAAATATAGTCACCTTCTTTATAACGTGAAGGCTTCTTATGCGTTTCGTCGTAGTAGGTTTTATTATATTCTTTTATTTTTCTTGTTGATTCTTGGGCTATATCCCAAGTTTCGTTTCTAGTTTTGTTGAGATCAAACTCAACTTTTGCTATCTCGTTGAGACACTTAACTAATTGAGCGTCCGAATGTAAGCGTTGATGATTACCGAAAAGAATTTTCGCCGGCGACGATTTAATTGACGAATGAAATGTATTATTTATTACGTATTGAACTGAGACAATGTGGTCGCTCCAATTGCTTTGACTATTTGCGACTTTTTTGAGCGATGTTTTAATGAATCTATTGGCTCTTTCTACTAGGCCATTAGCCCAAGGGGCGGCTACTGCTACTAGGTGGTGTTTGATTTTATATAATTTAATAAAGTTAGCAAATTCTTGCGAAGTAAATGCAGTTCCCCTATCTGTAATTACCGTTGAAGGGGTAGTTAAATTATTAAATAAGAATGTTAGATGTTTGATTACCTCATTAGAGGTAGTTGATTTAACTGGAAAAAGCCACGTGAATCTTGAGAAAGCATCGATTAATACTAAAATATGTTTAAAACCATTTGAAGATTCTTTAAAAGGTCCCAAATGATCCATATGTATAATATCAAACGGTATTGAAGGAGTTTCTGTAATCTGCATATCACCTTCGCGAGCATTTGAAGCCGCATTGGCCATTAAACATGTAATACAATTGTCGATATACGCTTGAACTTTCCTACGCATAGTAGGGAACCAATAATTAGAGCCGATGCCCTGAATAGTTTTCTCGACCCCGCAATGAGCCATCTCGTCATGATAGACCTTAATTATATTTAAAATCATGGAATCTGGTACCATGAACCGAGGTTTATCTATGCCTTTTCTGAAGACGAGACCATCGATTAGCTCATATTTCTCGTGTTCTTCATATTCTAAATCTCTAGCAATTCCTTTAATTTTAGGATCCTGTAATTGCCGATATTCTAATTCTTTTTCAAGCGGTAGAACTTCCACGAGATTGATTACTCGACTTAATGCATCTACGTGTGCCATTTTTCTTCCATCGCGGTGAATAATTTTGAATTTATAATTCTGAAGCTTAAGAATCCATCTAGCTATTCTAGGGTTAATATTTGCTTTGTTAACAGCATGAACCAAAGCATGGCAATCAGTTATTATAGTAAATTCGAGGCCATATAAGTATATATGGAATCTTTCAATTGTTTTAATTATAGCAAGCATTTCCAACTCAAAACTATGATATTTAGCCTCTGCTTGATTTGTTGCTTGGCTATAATAGGCTACCGGTGCCCATAGATTAGACTTCTGCTTTTGTAATAGAATGCCTGCGACCGCTACAGCACTTGCGTCTGTATGGATTTCCGTATCTAAAAACGGATTATAGATACTCAAAACTGGAAGAGAAATCAAGTTATCTTTTAACAATTTAAAAGCTGATTGACATTCGGCATTGAAGTCAAAAGGAACTGATTTACGTAATAGATTATTGAGTGGTTTGGCAATGTAGGCATAATTTTTAATGAATTTTCTAAAGTAATTTGTGAGACCTAAGAATCTCTGAAGTTCTACAACTTTTTTCGGTTGGGGAAAATTTGAGACACTTTCTATATGTCTGGAACTAAGTGTAATTCCTTTTTCTGAAATGATATAACCCAAATATTCGATGGTCTTCCTCAGAAATAAGCATTTATTATAATTCAATTGAAAATTGTATCTCTTGAGTTTCAAAAGAACAAGTTTTAACGTCTTTAAATTGTCTTCAACAGAAATTGATTGTATTAAAATGTCATCAATATAAACTATGACTTTGTCATTTCTAATCAGAGGTTGTAAAATTTGAATTAACCTCTTTTGGAATTCGGCCGGAGCCTCACAAAATCCAAAAGGTAATCTTGTGTACTCGAATTGCCCGTCTGGCGTGGCAAAAGAAAAATATTTAGTGACCTCTGGATGTAGTTTTATATTATAGAAACCATCTTTTAAATCTAATAAAGTGAAGACTGACTTGTCCGTTAAACGAGATAAACAATCTTCAATTAGAGGAAATGGATATTTTTGTTTAATGACCTTATTATTAAGAGGTCTTAGATCAACGCATAAACGTAGCGAGCCGTTCTTTTTTCTTACCGGAACGACCCTAGCGCAATAGGGAGATGTACTATACTTAATTATGCCGCGTTCGAGCAGATCATCCGTAATTTCTCTCATTTTTATTCGTTCAGACCAAGCGAAACGTCTTGGTGAATATGCATAAATAGTATTATCTTTAAGAGCTATTTTTACTAAATAGTCATCTTGTATTGGTTCTAATTGAGTATTCTCGACTTCTGAAATTACAGTAAGTAATACTTGTTTAAAAGTAGAATTAAATTCTATTTCTACTTCAGAAAGGAAATCAATAGTTTTATCAATAGGTTTTTCGACAATATCTGTTAACGCGATTTCTGAAAATAATTTAATATTATTTTCGATTTTGTTTGTGTTATATTTAAAAATAACAGAAATTTCGTGTCTGTTTAGAAAATCACGACCAATTATAAAATCTGTCGAAAAAGCTTTGTTATTTAAAACATGAAGTTGAATAGATGCTACAAAATTTGGTAAAGTATCTAATAAAACTTGGGTTTCAAAAGAACCTAAGATAGGAATAATTATATTATTAATAGCGTTATAAGATTGATTTGTTTTAGTGAGACTAACTTTTACATTATCAAAAAATTTTCTGAACGCTGAAATAGAAATAAAAGAGATCGGACTCCCTGTATCTACTAAAGCATGCGCAGAACAAGGAATATTTCCGATTCTTAAAATTGTTACTGTTGAATTGTCCGAGTTAATTTTCATATCCTGATCGTTTTGAATACATGCTATCACTTTGGAAGAGGAATCCTTTGTAGATTTCTCCACTGCTGCTACAGGAGGTAGCTGCGACTGGTGCGAAGGCCTTTGGCCTTGTTCCCTCTTCTTTAATTTAGGGCAATCTGCCCTGACATGGTCCTTGTCATGGCAGTAGACACAATATGTGTCTGTTTTGAAATTCTTCTGTTGTTGAATATGTTTATTCGGAAAAAAATTTGACATCTTTGACTTGTCAACTCTTGGATTCGAGATTTTAACTTTCTCGAATTTATTATTTGAAGATTGAAATCTTCTGTATGTGTCAGCACAAGTAGACGTAATGTGCTGCATTTCACTTAGAAATTGATTTAACGTGTCAACACGTAAAGATGATGCAACAGCTTTTATAGACAAGTTGGTAATTCCATTTATTAATATATCAATGGAATTTTTGTCGTCCATCCTTAAACATCTCATTAGTGCCAATTTGTCCATGGCGTAATCTTCAAAAGATTCTGAAGAATAGTTCCACTTCCTCGCTTCAACTTTCTGCATTGTAACGTTGAAAAGAACTCTTCTTTTGAAGCGATCCATAATAGCGCTTCTAAAATAAAACCAGGAACGGTTAATTTCTCCTGAAGATAGGTCAAACCATCGTCTGGCTGATTTGTTTAGTTTAGTCGTAGCAGCAGACAACATAACAACTTGTGATAAGTTATGTATCCTCGCTACGCTTTCAATTTTGTCTATCCATAAGTCGATGTCATCCTCTTCAGTTCCTCCAAAAGTAAGTATTAAGGAAGCCAAAAATTTAACTGAATTTCCTGTGAACGATGAAGGAATTTCAGTGTTACGAGCTTGATTCGTATGAAAGCTCTCTTGAAAGGCTGGAGATGGTTGAGATTGTTCTGTGCGAGGTTGCTGATTTGCTTGAGGATGATGTTGATAGACTGGAGACGGTGGGTTATGTTCAAAACGAGGTCTGTTCTGCCCAGATCCATCGTTGATGGAAAAAGATGCAAACATTTGCTGCATTATCTGCCGTTGCTGTTGCCACATTAATTGTTGTTGTCGCAACATGCTTTCCTGTTGATGTTTAAATTGTTCATTTAAAATTGAGCAGAAATGAGGAAGGAACTTATCTGTCGTTATGGGTTGATCTCCCACGGATGAAATAAAGTCTTGATCGACTGTCTCTGAATGCGAGCTATTAGACGCTGCAGAATGAGGTCTTGAAGCCTCTTCTATGGCTTCTTGAGGTTGTGAGCGCTGAATTTCGTCCAGCGGACCAAATGTCTTCAAATGATTCAAGAGAATTTTTTTGCAAGCTTCTAAGTCGTTAGGAATATTTGAAATTCCATAGATTCGACATTCCTCTTGTAACTCTTCCAGAGTTAACTGAATAAGACGTTCTTGCGGCAACATCTTGAGGGATGTACGTGAAGCAATATACCACACTTGCGTATTTAAGAAAATTTTTCGCGGCGCGATTTAGCTCAGCTTTGGATAAATGTTCCCGTGCGCCACTATCGCGGACGAGTCCAACGCCACTGATACGAACGAAATCAATATGGCGGACTGTCTTTCGCGCCACTAACGCGAACAAAGTCAATATGGCGGATTGTCTTTTCGCGCCACAAATACGAACAAAGTCAATATGGCGGATTGTATTTTCGCGCCACGACACAATTTAACCGGTGGCACTCGAAACCACGTGCTACACACGTGCACAACGTGTTCATTTGATGCCCGGTAATGTTTTCCAAGATGCGTAACTTTACGATGTACGCATTCGTTAAGAAATGCGAGAAACAGCACTGACGCAACGTCAATAGTGCCGCTATCGCGAGAAAGTCATCACTGGCGCGATACACGAAAACAGCGTTGACGCGTTTAACGCGAAGACCGACACTGATTTGTATCGCCAAACAGTCACTGACTCGAATACCTCGAGGGTTTTTCAACGCACTCGAGCGTATAATGTTTATAAGAGAGCGAAAAATAGTCACTGACGTATCTTACGTCTTGACCGATCCGACGCAATCGTACGACAATGGTTACCGCCGAGAACCACGAGAAACAGTATTTGACACGAACGCAAAATAGTTACTGACACGAACACTTTAAAGCAGACCTGACGCACTATTGCAAAAACCGGTACTGCCGTGAATCGTGAAAAAACAGTCACTAAAGCAATCGCGAAGAAAAAAACAAATACTGACGCGGACACTATAAAGCAGAACCGTCGCACTTCTGCGAAGCCACGATACTGCGCACCCACTCAAGTCCTTGCCTGTTCGGCTGATGCAATCCTTGCAGACAAAGGATAATGCGCAGATCTTGCAATGACGCAATTCCCTTGAACAAAGGGTGATGCGCTTAAAACGGAAGGACGCGATTTTCGCACAAAAAGAAAATCACAATGTCCTTTCGCGTAGGCTGATAATATCGAACAAACCGTATTCACACGGAAAAATCTGTATCCCACTTCTGAGCTGTAAGGAGCGGGTGGTGAATCTGCAGGTTATTTAACCGCAAATCGCCGGGAATCCACTATCAGGATAGGCGTGGAAAGACTTTGCTGTGTGAGGGTTATTAACTGGATACAGATTTAAATAGTTAAATATATAAATACTTTAATTAACTGCGTATTATACAACCGCGATATCAGCCTTAAACGGTCTAAAAGATACTCTCTGTACCGATGTCGGACAACGAGTCCCCGGTCTCTGCCCGTTGTCCCCCAAGTCCCTGTTAAGGGAGGGGCGTCCTCCAATGAGACGCGCCTACGTCACGATCACGCTACTCGCGTTGTAGCGACCAATCAACGGCCACGAGGCCGACGCGCGCGCCATCTATTACCGCCGTATACTGGCGGTTATACAAGGTGTAACCTTACATAAGGAAAATCCTGAAAAGGAAATTCAGGAAATTCAAATATTAAAGACCATACAGACCACCAACAACCAACCAGTCAAGAAGGTGCTTCGCCGAGCTCTAAGCTCTCGGCAAAACCCCTTGGAGGGGGAATTGAGGCCGGAGGATAAACCCTCATCATCGAAGACGGGCCAGGAAGCAAAGTCACCGACACTGACGGTGTCGAAGGGGAAGGTGACGAAGGTTCGTCCCGAGTACCGAGAATCAGACTCGGACAGCGATTGGGAGCCGGTGCGAAAAAGGAAAGTAACGAGAAAATCGGTGAAGAAATAGAGACTTTCGTACCTGTGAAACCGATAAGACTGTAAATAAGACTGATTAGACTAAGTAGGTTAAGTTTTGTAAGCGCATATTTTATTTTGTATAAAGAGATTCTAGTCATGTGTGATTTTAAGTTAGAAGCGCGAAAAATAGCGCAAAAGTTATAATTTTGTAAAAAGAGAAAAATCTGTGATACACGGTGCAAAGGTGTTGTACGGGAAGTACTGCACCAGGGGTACAGTACGCCTGCACTTTTAGATACTAAACTATAGTTTTAAGACAAGTTGTAAATATAGTTTTAAGACACATTGTACATAGCGGCTTACTATATTTTAAGCAAAAAGCGATCCGAGCGAATTTTATGTTTTTTACACCCGTAGTGCAGCACTAAGTATAGGTGCATGCACTGTAGCGAAACTTGCGTGCGCGTCCAAGAGGCGTGTCTTGGAAGAAAGGGAAGCCCGAGAGCGGGAGAACCTGAAAAGTGGGAAGCGAATAAAAGGCTGTGCAGAGCGGCATTCGGGGCCTTTTTTCCCGACTAGGAAGCGCTGAGTAAAAAAACGTCTTCACGGGTTTTTTGTGTTTTAAGAGATAGATTATTAAAGAAGATAGTCGCGAATAGAACAACTCTCGTGCGTTGAGAGATTCGCGTCATAGTAATAAAAAGGCAGTATTATTTTAATCGCGAGATATCTCCGAAGTGTGGAGATTCGCGGAAAAGCGGACAGTTGAAACGCGCTTGAATATTTAAAATATATTTTATACTTTTATCAAAAAGTAGTGTGAAAGTAATATTATTACCTCGCACCTGAAGCCCTTTCCTGTGAACGAGAGTCGATCCAGCAGTGTACAGCGGGTAGTCCAGATATCCATGGGCGTTGATCCGACGAATCCAGCGGCGACCTGAAACAGAAAAACAGAAGGGATTAATTAAGAAGCGGATGATTTGTCCAACGAAGTACCGTTGCACAGATAACGTCGTTCCGACGTATTCTTGAGGCGTCGAGGCAATTCCATACAACGGGTAGTCCAGACATCCTTGAGCGTTGATCCGGTGAATCCAGCGGCGACCTGAAACATAAAAGGAGAGGAATTTAGGAAAATTCCCAACCAGCCAAGCGGAGAAGCAGTGGCGTACGAACCAGCGTGATCCTGACGCTGTGCAACCTGTCCGACGGCAGACCTGACGAGACGTCGTCCAAGGGCATCCCTTGTTCGTTGGAGGTAAAACGAACTGGCGACCGTTTAAACCAAGGTAGGAAAACCTGCATTTGTTGTAACATTCTCCATCTCGTGTGTTTAGTCCGGTCACAACCTAACCTGCATTTGTTGTAACATTCTCCATCTCGTGTGTTTAGTCCGGTCACAACCTAACCTAACTTTTTTTTTTTTTTTTTTTTACCCAGGGCCGGCCCTGGGTTATGTCCGACTCTCACGGACTACAAACCACCCCCCGACTCTGCAGTCATATTTTCCTGCAGAGTACCTCACGATTGGTACATGGGAAGCGCTATACACACTACTACCACGTGGCCAATCGGTATAGCGCATTACTGCGCCCTCCTTCGTTTGATCCTACTTAATCCTACTCAATTAACCTTAGCTAATAATACTACTTATAATTAATAATAACGATAATTAATTGACTAACTACTTATACTACCTATTGTGTATATACATCTCACGAGCCTAATTTGGCCACTAATTCCTTTACTCTGAAAAAAAAAAAAACGCAGTAGATTTAGTTCTGTCAAGCACACCTTGGTGCTCCTGCGTACATCTTTGCACATATATCCGTGAGTGCACATGTACACGTACACATCATTCATTCATTCATACACACACCCACACACACACGCACACACACACTATATATATATATGCCTTAAACTACTTATATTATTATTATAACATATACTATACTAGCTAGTAGACTCACTAATTGATTTATTTATTCAATTAAGTTACTCTCTTATTATTACTAATATCAGGAGCCTTCACTATTGTCAGATGATGCCACTTGTGCCTCTAGGGCCTGACGAGCTCTTTCTGCAATCTCTTTAGCGTTCATTACATTCTCTGCGAATCTGACAAATGCCGTCCAAGCCTCCTTGGACCCGGCTATCAATCCAATAATCGTCTCTAGTGTAACATCCACATCTACACCTGCTACTAACTCTAGACTATTACGCAGAACTGCTCTCTCTTCAGACCAGGCTAGGCATTCCTCCAGGGTATGTTCTGCCGAATCCTCAGCCTCCTCATCGTCACAGTGCTCACATCTCGGGGTATCTACTTTGCCTATTCGATACAAATACGTCCCGAAACAACCATGTCCGGTCAACAGCTGAGTGACTCGAAAAGTGACTCCGCCATGTCTCCGCTCTAACCATTCGCCAAAGTGTGGCAGAATTGCGGCGCGCGTCCTGATACCGGACAAATTAGGCCTGCCTAAGTATATCTCCCATTGCCTCCTCAATAGCAACATTTCATTTATTTTAATGTTCTCTTCCTCCTCTTTGGTCCATGTACCATTGGTCTTCAAATCACCTACTCTTTCAAACACACTCCTTCGCAACGTAGCCATCAGGTATACAGGAGGGATACGGGCCAATATCAGGGCCGCATCTAAAGAGACAGTACGGTACCCCGATACAACTCGCAGAGCCATCACCCTAAATACTCTATTAAGTAGCATCTGTGAGCTTCTCGATGCACTCAACGCGTCACTCCACACTGGAGCACCATATAGCACGATCGATTGAAGTACACTTGCATACAGTCTACGTTTGGTTTCAGCTATTGTACATATATATATATGTACAGCTATAATATATATATGCACACCCGGGAAACAGGAGACGTCAGGCCGTATTTGTCTAATATTAAAAACATTTTATATGGCTGACAAACATCGCTGCCGGTAAATTTATGTTTAATATGGCAGGAAAGGAGCGCGGAGGGCCGGAATAATCCGGCCAAAGGGGCGGCCACTCCACCCGCACGAAGCGAGGGAGTCCCAAAGACGGAGCGGCGAACGGACTCTCAATCCGGAACCTATCCAACCAGATAGGAAAGAGAGCCGATCGGGCGCAGCCGTAAGCCCGCACCTTTAAGCCAAAAAGCAGAAAATCTTGGGAACTCCGGGGCGATGAACCCACCAACACGGCCGTGATGACAACAAGGATCGCGAGGACCGCAGGACGGCCCTGCGTAACGCGAAAGCGCCACAGGTGGCACGATAGCGATTTATCGCGCCGGCGTGTCTCCTGCAGGACTCTTGCTCGGCACTGTTCGGCGAGCTATCCGAGAGGACGCAGGTTTTCCAAGGAGCGAGCGAAATCTTAGACGATCGAGGAAGCACCGAGAACTTCCTGCCGGTGGGACGAGCGTCGCCGACCCATTTTGTTGCCGAATAATTGTAGGTAATTAATTCGGATGAGTCGCGCCCTTAATAGTTGTCGAGCCACGCGTTTTGGTGAATTAGCTTTGTGAATATTTTTGGATAGATTACGTCGCACGGCCGACGGGCACACGTCGCTCATCCGAATGAGATATAATAGGCTCTCTCTATTCATTTCGCCGCCGCCGACAGTCATCAGTGTTAGTCTCGCGTTTGTAATTAGTACGTGTTGTAAAGTATCGGGATTTTCACGCTCGCGCGATCGATATTCCGGATCGCGCAAAGTATTGCGTCATACGACTCGTACACCACAGTCGTCACCGATAGTTTTCGTATTCTTTTTGAGTATTGTTAGCCTTTATCTTGTACACGTTATGCGTAATTCGAATAAGGAGAAGGCGTAATTCTCCGATATCGAGCAGAGTATCTATCGGGTGTGTGTAACCCCATCGTTAGTTTTCGCGAGTCATCCGAGTAATATACGTGGCATATTTCAAGCAAAGGTCGTCGTTATTATTATTGAGGCACATTCCAGCATCACGAGCTGCGTTAAAAGACCGATTCGAGTCCGGAAAATTTATATTGTATTGAAGCGGATTCACGGGCGTGCGTAAAGTAGTTACCGGCGCATTCGAGAGATTTCTTTAGTTGTCGGCCTGATTAAGTCTCGTACGGCGGAAATCCTCGCGGCCGAAAAGTCGAGTTAAAGCGCGTAAGACGCCCTGTAATTTAATACTGTTGCGCACGGTCGTGCCGATCTCCGCGGAAATAATATATCTAATTCGCCTGTAAAATAACTACTGTCATCAAAGGCTATTTTTTGTATGTGAACTGCTCTATACTCTTGTTTCTTTTATTTTTATAATATATTATTGTTATCTTTACTGTTAATTTATCGAATGCTCATTTTCGCTCCCGTATTCTCGACTCTCAGAATTTCTCTCGTCTCCCCCGAACCTCCCCCTCTACCATTTCGGATATACTGAGTAGCCGCGGGATTTTGCCGTCGCGTTAATTATCGATCTCGAAATTGTCTTTCGGTGTTGCGTTTATCGTGAATGGTGCGGCCTACCGTACCTGGCGCCCAACTCGGTTATTAGGTGATATATTGGCTTTTTCGGGATATCGGGATCGATACTCGAGGTACGCGCCGAAGGTGTGCCGTGGGCACCGAAGAACCGTCCGCCGAATAAATAATTATTATTAAAATAATTAAAGAAAGAAATTTACGGTTACAAATTGGCGCCCAACGTGGGGCCCACGAAAACGGGAAATAAGAGGTCGAGAACGACGGAGCTTTTGAAATAAAATTGAGCATTATTATATTTGTGTGTGAAAAAGAATTTTTTTTTGTTTGTAAGGAGAACAGCTCCTGCGATTATTTGAAGCGACGATTATAGAATTGACGGCATGTCGCGCATTTTTTTTTGTAGTTACCGAAGCCTGAATAATTTTTCACGATGTTAATGTAATAATTTATATTATTTCTTTGGAATACGTTAGTAACGAGTATATGAAATATTTATTTAAATTGTGTGAGGAAAAATATTATTTCTGGCTTTCGTATTTCATTTCTTTTGTTCTCGGGGCTACGTGGCAGCTTTCTTTTGAGATTGATATTCACCTTATACGATTCGCGGTGTTGATGTTTTGAGATCTGTACGCCTGAGTCTAAGAATAATACAGATAATAATCTTTTGAATAGAAATTGAATGTGTTTGCTCGACATCGCCGATCACCTTTATCTTGCTTATTTTATTATGTTTGATATTTATACGATGTGTCTCACTATTTATTGATATTGAAATGTTATTTATTATGAATATTGGACTATTTCTTTTTGTATATTTGTGTTAATCATATTTTTTTTCAGTTTTGTTGTGAATCGCCAAATTTGGCTATTAAGTATAATAATTACCATCGAGTAAATTAGTAATAGGGGGAATCCGTGAAATTTCGGGCATTGGACTTTCGTGTGACTATTAAATAATATCGGAACGGAAAATTTCCGTTATTTGGCTGCTTCTGAGATTCGTTCGCTCGAGAATCGTATTAGGTGACTGCGTATAGTTGACGTACGTTTTTGTTCCTTTTTTTTGTGTTCGGCCAATTATTGCGTAGTTGTCGTGTGTGTCGAGTGCCTAAGCGGTTCGCGCCCTCGGAAATTAGCGTATACTCGGAGAAAATTTCTGGCTGTCGCATAATTGGGCTTAGGGAGTTCGCTGCACAATTTTTCGTGTTGAATAGCTAAACCGTAGCGATTTCCGGAATGGATTCGGTAGATACGCCCACAAGCGAATGGGTCAATAAACTTTCCATGGAGCAGCTCCAGCGGGAGTTGAAAAAGCGTGGTCAAGACCCGGAGGGTACCGTTTCCGCATTACGGTCGCGCCTAATTGTATTCGAGAGTGACGCGTTGCGGGGGGCTGATCTTCCCCGTGCTCCTACGCCTAAGAAGGGCCCCTTCGAGTTACCGGGCCCGGGCGAAGAAGCGTCGGCGCGACCCGATAGTCCAGTCGAGATGGGCTTTAGGTTAGTTGACGATGGGGAGGCCGGTAATAGGGGGGCGCGCCTCCGACCGCCGCGGGTGGACCTACCGCCCCGCGGGGCCGAGGCGCGAGGCCCCGCGCGCTCTACCTCGTCGGCCCTCGACGCGTATCAGCTGATGCGTCGGTGGGATTTACAATTTTCGGGTGCGCGCAGTAGCGACGCGGAAGCATTCCTCACACGAATAGAAGAGGGACGCGCGTTAGTTCCCGTTAATGACAACGAAATATTCAAGTGCATCCCGTTCTTCTTAACGGGCATCGCACTGTATTGGTATCGTAACGAGCGCGGACAGTGGCGTAATTGGCGGGATTTTGAGTCGGCATGGCGAACGCGATTTGGTAATCCGGACTTCCAGTTCGCGTTGCGAGATGAGATCATGCGCCGCACGCAGAGGGATCACGAGTCTATTGCGGACTTTTTAACCTGTGTGAGAGCTTTGTTTGCGCGATTGAGACCCCCGTGGAGTCTGGATGAACAGTTAAATTACGCACATCGTAATATGCTGCCGCGTTTACAAATCGCTGTACACCGACGCGATATATACGATTTCCATTCTTTAGAGAACTTAGCCTCACGGGTGGAACGTAGTTATGAGGCCTTTTCCCGTCGTGACAACACAGGGTTTGAAGCTAACACTCTATCGCGATAAAAAGCTTATATAATTAAATTCGTGATACAAAAAGGCAGTATTATTATAAAAGTTGAGGCCTCTTCTCGCGGGTAAAAGCGTTTAGAAAGTACGTTTCGCAAATTGATAAGAATATTACGAAAACAAGCTTGCGCGACAAGCTCGTGATATTTTATGTATTAGATAACGAGTGATACAAATCTCCGGATTGTGGAGATACACGACAGAGACCTAGAGACTGTGGAAACTAAAAGTTTTGTTGTGATTATATTCTTGAAATATATGTTATATTATACAGGGTGTATCCTAAAAAGTGGGAAGTATTGCAATGAGAGATTCAGGACACAAAAATAAGAGAAAAGATTCATATAAACATATGTCCGATATGATCTTGTTTCCGAGTTTTATTTTCCAATATTTCCAACTTTTCAGCATACAAAAGTCTAATTCTGACTGCATTACCATCGGAAAATCCGTATATGAGATGTATGTCTGCCATTTAATTGTTTGACCAAGCCATAATTTTTTTAAACATAGACTATTGCGTTAATAACGTTAACGTACGATACGAATACTTTACTTTCACTGAGCACAAGATACGAACCGTACTACTTACAATACAAATAATACGCGTTTATGTTTACAAATTAACAAGACCTTAAGTTCTTTAAATCTTGTACATAAACAGCAAACCGATATCCAAGTATGCTATCTTAACTCTATTGGAAAATAAAACAAGCTATAGTTTGAAAACAAGGTCATATCGGACATATGTTTATATGAACTTTTTCTCTTATTTTTGTGTCCTGAATCCCCCATTGCAATACTTCCCACTTTTTAGGATACACCCTGTATATACAGGGTGAGTCATTTTAATTAACGCACGCAAATATCTCGTAAAGTAAGCAAGATGGAAAAAAATGTTTTATACAAAAGTTGTAGGGTTCAGAGGGGGACACATGATGAAAATATGAACATGACCTTGAGTGACCTTTTCAAGGCCAAGTCAATGTGATCGATATTTTCTTAAATGGAACCCCACATTTTTTATTGCATATTCTTGTAGCTTATCTCGAAAGCTTTTCAAAACACTATAATAAAGTATTTTTTCATTAAGTACTTTTTGAGTTATTTTATATTTTAATCTGACATATTTTGATATAAAAATTAAAATATCTCGTAAAATATTTAGTTTTCGATAATCTTACCGTAATACTTTTATGTTCAGAATAATGAGACAAATCAATTAGTGTAAAGAGAAAAACAAATAATTGTTTAAAAAAATACATTGTAAATAATTATATACTTTTTCTTAGAAACAATTTTTTTTATACTAATTGATTTGTCCCATTCTGTTATTCTGAACATAAAAGTATTACGGTAAGATTATCGAAAACTAAATATTTTAAGAGATATTTTAATTTTTATATCGAAATATGTCAGATTAAAATATAAAATAACTCAAAAAGTACTTAATGAAAAAATACTTTATTATAGTGTTTTGGAAAGCTCTCGACATAAACTATAAGAATATGCAATAAAAAAATGGGGGGTTCCATTTAAGAAAATATCGATCACATTGACTTACCTTGAAAAGGTTACTCAAGGTCAAGTCCATATTTTCATCATGTGTCCCCCTCTGAACCCTACAACTTTTGTATAAAACATTTTTTTCCATCTTGCTTACTTTACGAGATATTTGCATGCGTTGATTAAAATGACTCACCCTGTATATATATATTTATATATTAAACTCAATGTAAAAGTCATTTACATACCTCGAGTCTGTGAAATCCTTCCTGCGTCGATCCAGTGACATCCGTGGGCAGTCCAGCAATCCTTGGGCGTTGATCCTCGAAGAGTCCAGCGGCGACCTAAAATAGAAAAAAGGGATTAGCAGCGAAATAGAGATTTTCGTCCAACTGCATAGCAGCGGACATATTGCGTCAGCCTGACGCGCACAAACCAGTCCGACGGCCATCTTGACGAGGCGTCGAGCAACGATTCTTCCTTGTTCGTTGAAGGTGAAACGAACTGGCGACCGCAATATAAAGGTAGGAAAACCTGTTTCTTGGGAATTCCTCCATCTCATTCCGTATTGTCCGGTCACAATGTAACCAATAAAAAATGGATGATGTTTCTCGTTCGATATGTTGATTCCGAAACTTTAGATATTCGCTCGCAATTAGTAAAGTTAATTGATGTTGATGGAAAAGATTGTAGTGCAAAAAAATTATTCAATGCATTTGAAATTGAAATGTGTAAACTACAGATCCCATTTTTAAATATTATTGCTCTCTCATGTGACAATGCATTTGTCATGATAGGAAAACATTTGTCTTTTATAAAAAAATTGGTATCAAGATGCAAAAATTTATTAACGTTTTCATGTCCTTGCCATTACGCCGTATTGGCTGCGCACGCTGCATGCGCTAAAATACCTGCTTTTTGTGAAGAATTCTTAAGAAAAATTGCAAGTTATATTAACAGTAGTCCAAAACGTTTAGCTATTTTTAATGAATTTTGGGAATGTTTTTAAGATACAAATCACAAAATTTTGAAGTTACTCGGTGGCTTTCACGTTATTCATGTATTGACAGGCTTCTTGAATCATGGGATTTAATAAAATATTTTCTTAATAAAACGGTCGTCAGCGAAAAAACAATGCCCGGGGAAAATTTATTGTCTTTAATGGAAAATGTAGATATAAAAGCGTATTTTCTATTTCGAAAATATGTTTTAAATTTCTTTAATTCGTTTAATGCTTCTTTTCAACCTCATGAAACAAGGATCCATTTATTACAACCTAAATCCGTTAATTTCCTAATGCAAATATCTAAAAACCAGATTCATTAAAACATTTGCTTACAAATATTTCATTTTATGAAAAGAAGAATCACAAATCTCTTGATAATATAATTTTGGGACTAGAATGCGAAGAATATCTTTGTGAGTTAGGAAAGGAAGGACATGCGAATGTTATCACAATTATTCGACAGAATTGTTTGCAGTTTTACATCACTGCTTCTGAGGAAATTAGAAAGAGGTTACCTGTTCATAATGTATTTTTGTATAAATTACAAGTTTTTCAACCACAAATAGCTTTATTTGATAGTAATAGAGAAACATCTTTTAATGATGTTCCTTTTGTCGCAAAAACCCTCAACGGCTTTGATGAAGATGGTTTAAAGAAAGAATGACTTACATTGTATTCAGACTTTACTATTGAAGAAAAACAAAATTTTGCTAAAATAAATTTTGATAATATGTGAAAGGAAATTTTGAAACGTTCATCTATTAATAATTCTAAATATCCTAATTTAAGATCACTTTTAAATGCAGTAAGATCACTTCCGCACTCTAACGCGGGTCCTGAAAGAACATTTTCAATCTTATCCGACTCAAAAACAAAAAAAAGAAATAGATTATCGTCGACCACTATAAATGCATCTTGCGTATTTAAATCAGCGTTGAAGACGAGGGGGGAAACAGCTTTAAATATGAATATTACTGAAAAACATCTGCAGCGTAGGTCGACAGACAATTTATATATACCACCTACTAAAAAATTTAAAAGTGGTTTAAAGTTGTGCGCTGCAGATGTAACAGATATTCCAGGTCCCTCCTTGTCTAATGGTACGCAATAATAATGTCCAAAAGATAATGTATTGTCTTTTGGATATTATTATACACATCATATTATATGAATAATAATGTTTAAAAAATTATCTAATTTTATTTTTTTTGACTTCTTTTTTTTTTTTAACATAATTGACATGCCCTGCGTTTTACTGTATTTTTACACTTATTTAAAGCGATTTCCGTGCGTTATAGACCGTTATGATAGACCGTTTTGATTGTTTATTTATTTATATTTTCGCGCTGAAGAGGGTCCAAAAAAGGGGACCGAAACGTCCGCGAATGTTGTTGTAAGTTTTAATAAACAAATTTTGCACTTTTTTACCGTGCTGGTTCTTTTGCCTATTTTTTCTGTAATTATATTTAAAAAATTAATTTATTTTCTCTCTCTCTCTTTCTCTCTCTCTCTCTCTCTCTCTCTCTCTCTCTCTTTTAAACATTATTATTCATATAATATGATATATTATTTAGTATACACAATGTGTAGGTATTCAAAGTTTCGAAATTTTAAAACACACACACAGACAGAGAGAGTTTGGAGTCGTTAAATACTGGGAGTGACGAACCACGGGGTTCTTATCTCTGCTGTGATACACAAACACACACACACACACCTACACATACACACAGGCACGCTCATAAAAGGATAGACACGGTTACATATATATTATTAAAAATTGTGACGAGTCATCTGAATATAAAAATGATCTTATCGCATTTAAAAATTATCTTAGATGTCGTAACCCGACCGATTTCTTAATATTAAAAGATAAAACAAGTAAAGGAGAACAGAAAAGATTGAGAAAGAGCTGACTAAAGCAAAGCATTAGAATCAGGGAAAGAGCCCAAGGAAAAGTAATTAAGAAAGAATAAAAGAGTATTAATAAAATGAAAGTAAGACATGGTCAAGTTCTCGGAAGCTGAGTAAGCAGCTGACGAGACAGCTGACGAGCGGAATACGAGACATGCTCCGGTCAGGGACACCACACTCCTCCCTAATCAACGACCTAATTGATTAAGATATATAATAAGCGCGAGATGCACCGAGGCTCGCTACTCGCTCACTACTCGCTCGCATATATCGATAGTATCGAAGTACCGTACGTATCGCGCCCGACTATTATAATCGCGATTAAGTGAAAGTGTACGAAAGAATCTGTGAAATATATCAATTTATACCTAACATTCGGGAGTGTCTTATTTCGAGCGTGGATCCTAAATCCTTTGGGCATATAAATCCCTAAAGACCTCTTCCGTAGCGGCTAGAGACACAACATTAATTGGTGGCAGCGGTGGGATCCGCCAGCTCTAACAAGATCGATACCGGCAAAGGTCCACGACCACGAGGAAGAAAAATTCCGTGGAATCGACAGAACGAGAGACAGCAAAGGAAACTCCGTCAAACGGTCAACAATTACAATCGAGGAAAAGGAAGTCCATCAGGATCTTCAAGTCACCCGGTACATCGAGGCGACAACGATAAGCGGAACCTGAGAAGGCGCACCGACCTATCTCAACAGCACGCGACGATCGACGCCCGACGGCCGCCACCGAACGAGAGACGATGCTGCTCATCGTATTATTGTAAGTCGAACAATTAAAAATTTGTAAAAGCGTGAATGTCGGAAAACCGAAACGCGCCACAAAAAAGCGTAGCGAATAAATCGTGGCTATTTAGCGAACCAGCGAATAGAGCCATTAGAAATAGCGCAGTAAGCCCTATAAGAGTAGCAGTAGAAGCACTCCGGGATATACGCGATAACGTACGAAGAAATCTAAGCGCATTCAATTCAAGCGAGAATTTGTCCGAACCAGAACTCGGAGCAAACGTTGTAATCGAACGCGAATTTTCATTCGGCGAATTAGACAACAGTTTAATAGCGAATAATATAGAACTAGATATTGATGTCGAATCATCAATAAGCGCGTCTAGTAGACTAACACACCGCCGCGAATTCTCACTAACGTCATACGATTCAAGTATCTTTGACCCCGACGAAATCTATCGTACTCGAGACATGTATAACTCAAACGCTTCCGCATCGCAACCCATCACATCGGAAGATATCGATGAGGGAATTAAGCGATTACAAGAAGAAGCAAATAGAAACGCGACACAATCAAACGCGCAAGCTCAATACAAACCGCAGAAAGAAACGGACGAAGCAGCTGACGACCTTAGGGACATATTGCGGGAAATGAGAAAGGAAATGAGACGAGAAATTAGAAGTATGCATGCCGAGATATACGATTTAAGAATGAGAGGACCGCAACCCCGACAAAACAATGAGCATAGAACTCCGCCGGGAGAAAGAACCGAAACCGCGTACGAGTCCACACCCGAAGATGTACGACATCGAAGAGGACGCGGATTTCTACCATTAAAAGAGGCTCGCGGAATGATTCCGGAATTCGACGGATCGCCAAATAAATTACAAGAATTTCTAAGTGCGACTACATATGCAGTAGAACATATCGATCCGTTAGATGAAGTAAACGCTATTAGGAGCAGTATTATGCACGAAATTAAAAGGCAGAGCGATGCTAGACTTTCAAACGCGTAAAATTCGAGATTTCGCACAGTTGAAACGAGAATTAGAGGTCTGTTACGCAAGTAAAAAGAGTACGATACATCTACAAATTGAATTTAACACGCTAAAACAGAAAAACGGAGAAAGCGCGCGAACTTACGGACTTAGAGCCGACAAACTAGCCATGGAGCTATACGAATCGATGGTGGAAGTACGTCGTCATACAGTAGATAATAAACGCGCAATCATGGAAATAATACAGCAACAAGCCTTAGAAAATTTCCAAATAGGATTGCAAGACGAAATTAAAACAATTGTTCGATCGCGAGGATATGCTACGTTGCAAGAAGCAATAGCAGCGGCCAGCGCGGAAGAAAAGGTTAAAGGACCGTCCGCGACCGGCACGCGAAGCAAAATCAATTTTACACCGACCTATAAACAGGAAAATCAAACGAATGTAAAATGTCAAAAATGCGGAAAAACCGGACATTACGGTCGAGATTGTCGAACTAGTCGATACGCGAACCGATTTTCATGGCCGAAACCCGATAGACAACCCCGCGTAAATACGGTAAATAAATATTGCAATTATTGCAAAAAATCCGGACACGATCGCGAAGAATGTTGGTTATTACACGGACGACCCAATAGAGATCAACCGAGCCGAACCAAACAATATAATTCGCGACCGGAAAATAAAAATCGTAGGAGCAACGAGCAAGGAAAAAAGAAATTTAACTCCGCGCACAGCAGTGACGAGGAAGAAAAGGAAGAAACGAAGCAACGACGACCCGCAATCGAATATCGCGTTACACACGTGAAGCGTGCCCCGCGAATGCATACAGGACTAGACTTAGTCGCCTTACTTATGCGAGAATCGAAAAGAGGAAAAATAAATTTATTGTTCGACACGGGAGCCGCTATATCACTAATTAAAGTAAAGCATCTAAAAGACGAAACGCTAATAACAGAAGATAAAATAGCGCTTACAGGAGTAACAGGACATAAAGTATATACGATAGGAAAAATCAACGCCACAATAAATTAAACGACGGTAGAGTGAAACATAAAATGTACGTCGTAAAAGATGATTTTCCGATCGAATACGACGGAATATTAGGAGTAGACTTCCTGAAGAAACAAGGAGCAAGTTGCAATTACTCGAAGAAACAATTGAGAATCGGACGGAATACTTTGAAATTATATCCGTATCAGAGAACCACATTGCAACCCCGTAGTGAAACAATAATACAAGTAGCTACGAATAAAAATATGATAGGCATCATTCAGGCAGAAGAAGCCGCACCAGGAGTATTTATAGGAAGCTGCCTGGTCGACCCACAAAATTATCTATGTCCCGCAAGTGTAATAAACACAACGGATAACATAATCGAAATGTTAATGCCGCAAGTAACAATTGAAGAAATCGCACAAGAAAACACGGTGGAAATAAACGCCACACAAGCGAAAAAAAGAGAAGATGACATCCCGCGTACCGAAAAGGTAACACGAGCCCTTCGAATCGACCATTTAAATAAGGAAGAATTAAAAGCAATAAAAGAGATATGCGAAAATTACAGCGACATATTCCACATCGAAGGAGAACCACTGACTTGCACCAACACAATCGCGCATAAGATTGCAACGCAAGCAGATAGCTCACCGGTCAACGTACGGCCTTACCGCCTGCCGGAGAAGCATAAAGAGGAAGTAAATCGACAAGTCCGAGAAATGTTAAAAAATAAAATAATCCTACCAAGCATGAGCCAATGGAACGCACCGTTATTGGTAGTCCCTAAGAAAGCCGATGCGTCAGGAAAACCGAAATTACGGGTAGTCGTAGATTTTAGAAAATTAAATGATCTAACTGTAGGAGATTCATTTCCCTTACCGAATATAACAGATATATTAGATCAACTTGGAAACGCCAAGTACTTTACAACTCTGGATTTAGCATCCGGATACCACCAAATTCCGATGGAAGAAGGCGACAAATGCAAAACTGCTTTTTCCACACCTCACGGGCATTACGAATACAATAGAATGCCCTTCGGATTAAAAAATGCGCCAGCCACATTTCAAAGGCTAATGAACTCAATACTGATAGGCATACAAGGAATAAAATGCTTAGTATATTTGGATGTCATCGTAATCTACGGAGCCAGCCTACAAGATCATAACAAGAGACTCATCGAAGTCCTACGAAGATTGCGAGAAAACAATCTGAAATTACAGCCGGACAAATGCGAATTCCTACGAAAAGAAGTGACTTACTTAGGTCATATAATCACAGAAAACGGAATATCGCCGGATCCATCTAAATTAGAGGCCGTAAGAAATTTTCCGACGCCTAGGAAAGTAAAAGATATTCAAGCTTTCATAGGATTAGCCGGATATTATAGAAAATTTATTGAAAATTTCTCTAAAATCGCGAAACCACTAACGAAGTTAACCAAAAAGGAAAATAAATTTGAGTGGACGCAAGAACAACAACAAGCATTTGAAATGCTTAAAGAAAAATTAACGACGGCACCTTTACTAAAATACCCAGGAGCGCTATTCTGTACATGGCTACCGATAGCTGTCGGATCGGTAAAGTAACGACAATTGTCGCTTGCATGACCGACAACTATTGATATAGCTAAAGCAAAATTATTCTGTATGTTATTTATAGCGACAATTATCGTTGCAATCGACGGTCATCGGCACAATTTTATCGATATTGTACAACCATAATAAAAAGTTAAAAGGAATATTTTTCAGCCAATAGCCTTAAAAGTATATAAGAAAGTGCATATACGTGAAACAATAAAATGTGTGAAATTTGTCAGTGACAGTGACAGATGTCAATGTTTATATAACCAAATTACATATATTAATTATAAATTATATATATATATATATATTAATTAATATATACATATATATATATATATATATATATATATATATATATATAATTACTGTTAAGAAATTATTATTGTAAAAACGGATATATTATAAATCATATTCCAATTTAAATATAAAAGATAGATATATACGAGGACTGACAATTAAGTTCGTAGAAAATATTTATTACAATTACAGAACACATTTATTCGTTATCTAATACACGGTCCCTTTTAAAATAGTCCCTTTTTAAAGCAATGCACTTGGTCCAATGTTTTTTCTATTGCAGGAAGCAATCTTCAAAATCATTCTCCGTGAGGCTGTTTAAAACACGCGTCAACTATTCTACCTCCGCTCGTGACCCCCAATGACGATCCTTCATATCTTTCTTAATCTTGGGGAATATAAAAAAATCGGAGGAGTCAGATCGGGTCCCCCTGACTTTTTTCTATTTCCCAAAATCAAGAAAGGCATGAAAGATCGTCATTGGGGGTCACGAGCGGAGGTGGAATGGATGACGCGTGCACTAAACAGCCTCATGGAGAATGATTTTGAAGACTGCTTTCTGCAATGGAAAAAACATTGCACTGGTTCGTTATCTAATACACAGTCCTTTTCAAAATAGTCCCCTCCTAAAGCAATGCACTTGGTCCAACGTTTTTTCCATTGCAGGAAGCAGTCTTCAAAATCATTCTCCGTGAGACTGTTTAGAGCACGCGTCATCCATTCCACCTCCGCTCGTGACCCCCAATGACGATTCTTCATGTCTTTCTTGATTTTGGGGAATAGAAAAAAGTCAGACGGAGCCCGAGCTGACCTCCTCTGTTTTTTTTCTATTGTCCAAGATCAAGAAAGACATGAAGGATCGTCATTGGGGGTCACGAGCGGAGGTGGAATAGTTGACGCGTGTTTTAAACAGCCTCACGGAGAATAATTTTGAAGATTGCTTCCTGCAATAGAAGAAACATTGGACCAAGTGCGTTGCTTTAAGAAGGGATTATTTTAAAAGGGACCGTGTATTAGATAACGAATAAATGTGTTCTGTAATTGTAATAAATATTTTCTACGAACTTAATTGTCTGTTCTCGTATATATATAAAGTATACTTCACATGAATATCAAATATATTATATATACATATATATATATATATATATATATATATATATATATATATATGTATATATTTGGTAAATAATATATTATATTTACAAATAATATAATGTGTGCGAACGCTTAAACAAACTTACCTCTTATAATCTTCCCACTTTTTGTCGTTTAAAATGTTTCGCTACGATGTTAACGTCGCACCCGGGAGATCACGTTAAAATTTATCGCTGTGAACGATGAATTTCGTTCATAAACAACAAGCATCGTTATATATTTATCGTTAACGATGATACAGAATAGTTTTTGGATAGTTTCTATCGATACTTATCGACCGACGCTGCTAACAACACCGATAGTTATCGATAGCCATGTACAGAATAGCGCTCCTGATTTCGAGAAAGAATTTATCGTAACGACCGATGCATCAGATTATGCAATCGGAGCGATATTATCGCAAGGAGAAATAGGCCAAGATCAACCAATAGCATATGCCAGTCGAATATTAGCAAAAGCCGAACAAAATTATAATACGACCGAAAAAGAACTATTAGCAATAGTTTGGGCCGTTAAACATTTTCGACCGTACTTATACGGGACGAAATTTACAATAGTCACAGAGCATAAATCGTTCGAATGGTTATTTAATGTAACCGACCATGGATCTCGATTAATTAGATGAAGATTAAAATTAGAAGAATACGATTACGAGATCATATACAAGGCCGGGACAGCGAACAGAAACGCTGACGCGCTAAGTCGACACGTGGCGGATATCAACAGCGTCGAGGAGGATGAGAGCACCGACACGAAGATAACGCGAGAATACACGGAAGACGAGAAGCGACGTATTCTATACGAATATCACGATGCACCTGTGGGAGGGCATCAGGGAAAAGAGCGCATGATTAATCGAATTCGCCTAATGCACAATTGGCGAGGATTGACAAAAGATGTCGAAGACTATATAACAAAATGCGAATTTTGTCAAAAAAACAAATTATCGCGAAAAATTAAGGCACCGCTAATAATAACGGATACTGCCGATAAACCTTTTGAAAAATGTGCGTTGGACATCGTAGGTCCACTAACGATTACTAATAATGGAAATAAATATATTTTAACATTTCAAGGTAATTTAACAAAATTTAGCAAAGCAATTCCGATACCGAATCAAGAAGCCGCGACAGTTGCAAAAGAATTCGCGACGAAAATAATTTTCGAACACGGTATCCCAGAAAAAATATTAACGGATCAAGGAACAAATTTTTTAAGTGAAATATTTAAAAACACTTGCAAACTATTAAAAATCGAAAAGATCCAAACAACCGCGTATCATCCGGAAAGCAACGGAGCGCTAGAACGATCTCACCGGACTCTAGCTGAATATCTCCGACATTATATAAATGCCGATCAAACGGATTGGGACGAATGGATTCCCTACGCGATGTTTACGTATAATACGACACCGCACACGGCGACAGGGTTCACACCCTTCGAATTAATTTGTCGCAACCGCCTAAGCCCACGTATACATACGATGATTACGCGCAAGAATTGAAAGAAAAATTACGCGCCTCACAGCAAGTTGCAAAGGAGCATCTGAAGAACGAAAAAATAAAAACCAAAGAAAATTATGATAAAAAGACTAAAGAAATTAAACTCAAGGTAGGAGAAAAAGTCCTCTTGTACGACGAAACAGTTCGCCGAGGACGATCAAAGAAATTGGTCTCCCTATGGACCGGACCCTACATGATAATCGAAAAAAATTCGGAAGTGAACTACACAATAAAAAGGGGAAGGAAAACCATACGCGTCCACATATATCGATTAAAACCATTTATCGAAAATTAAAAAAGTAGGAGAAAGAAGAAAAAGAAAAAGAAAAATGCGCGAATAAAATAAAAAATAGAATAAATAATAAGAGAAACAGAAATAAAAAATTCCTACCTTAACGCTCTCCACTTCCACGTCCAGCACCGCGACCCCGGTTCCACTCCAGCATAGCCTGAAGAAGAGGCGACCCAGGACGAACCGCGCTAACGACACGAGGCTCCCGCGCCACGGCACCACGACCCACAGGACAAGGCTCGGGGTTGAAGAAGCGACCACGACCCACAGGACGAGGCTCGGGGTTGAGAAACCAACCACGTCCCACGAAACGAGGAGCCCAGCGGAACTCAAGCCCGCGACCTCGATTAAAATGGGGCGGCAGAGCGTCCACAGCCACTTCCGGCACAAAATCAACGGCACGGTCAATCACTAGATCCGGAAGACCTAGTAGATCGATCTCGCGAACAAACGCGGGCGCCGAGAGTTGATCCCGAAAGGAGCGAGCAAAATGGTCGTGCTCCTCCGGATCTTGCCCCGCGCGACGCCCGTTATCACGCACCGAACTCTGTCCCGCAGCGAAACGAAACTCACTCGAATTCGGAGCCATGAAAACACCAATCGACAACACAAATCGATAATAAAACAGCGCGAGAGAAAATAAAAAAAAAACGCTCAATACAAGACGACGTCGGAAGACAGACTGAATGGAAGAGCGAATAAAAAGTCTAAAAAGGGCTAGATAAAAGCAAAAAATAGCTGTATATGCATCCAGAGAAAAAGAGAATGCACCGCAAATGATTCTAAGAAAATATTATAATATAATACAAAGCTTTCTATTACAGGAGTCTTATTGCACGGAGCATCTGTAAGGAAACCGAACCTGATACCCAAGTCGAAATAAAAGAATTTAAATATGAACCGGGTATCTACTTCGAAAAAATGGGCAAGATAAACACAATCGAATCCACATGGAAAATGGTGATAAAAATAGACATCGCCGCAATGGACCATCGACATGAACAATTGAGAAACTATATGGCACAGACGAGAGCTCTATGCTACGATAAACCATTGCAAATAAAAATGAAAGAAACCTGCCACAACCTGCTACAAATAGCAGAAAAGGACAGAGAACAAGCAGAAAAATTGCTAAAAGGTCTAAAATTTGCGTACCAAGCACCCAAGAAGACAAGACGAGGGCTAATCGATGGTCTAGGAACGATAGCCAAAACACTCTTCGGCACAATGGACGCAGACGACGAAAAGATTATAAAGGAGCAATTAAATCTCATGCAAAGAAATCAGCAAACGCTGCAGCACGCGATGAAAAATCAGATTAAAATATTAAACGCAACAATTGCGCATGTGGATAATGTTGAAAAAGTTCTGCAGGAAAATGAAGAACAATTCTTAAATATAACAGAGAAGATGCGACAAGCCTGGATACAAACAGAAGTCGGATACGGACAACGAGAAGATCTCGACGAACACTTCATAATATTAAATGCCATAATAAAAGATCTAACAAACGATCTTATGGACATTATCGCGCATCTGACGAACGCGAAAAAAGAGATAATCGACATAAGATTATTACCCATCGAAAGCATTCTAGATAACCTCAAGGAAACAGCGTCACAAATACCGCAGGGAATGCACTTCCCATTTCAAATATCCGCAGAAAATTGGAGAACAATCGAAAAGTTCTTAACAATTAGCGCGTATTACGATAATACGAATATATTTACGATTATAAAAATTCCGCTAATCACATA
The DNA here is from genome assembly GCA_009859135.1 of Formica selysi. Classification (NCBI taxonomy): domain Eukaryota; kingdom Metazoa; phylum Arthropoda; class Insecta; order Hymenoptera; family Formicidae; genus Formica; species Formica selysi. The sequence goes on along the minus strand of WHNR01000030.1, from coordinate 1,513,666 downwards.
CCCCGAGTATGAAATAATAAAGGCAATCCCATTACCTACGCACAAATTCAATAATACATTTATATTTATAGAAGTAAATCAAGCGATAATAGCGATAGACGTAGATAGCCGAACGTATTTTACGCCTACCGAAAACGATCTAAATAAATGCGTGCGAAATAATGACCAATATGTTTGCGAACAAAATTATCCCGTACATTATTTGTTGTTAGACGAAGGAGCGCTATGCGAAGTACAAGCATATGTCCAGTTAGAGACATACACAAACAATTGTAATATTCGACACATACACACGAATACAACAATATGGACGGCACTGAGTAAGGCGAACTCATGGTTATACTCTACACGAGCAAACCAACTGATCGAAATAACGTGCGAAAACGACGCAACGCGAAAACTAGAAATAAAAAGAAGCGGACAAATCACATTAAAGGAAAAATGTAAATTAACGACGCAAGACGTCATAATACGGACAAAAAAGCCCGCGGTAATAACAATCGTACAGACAAATCTACCAGATTACAATCTTACGATGACACATGACAAACGAAACGAAAAAATATTGGACAAAATTAGACCGATAAAACTACGAAAAGTCATTAGAAACCCGACAGAATTAAGGGACCTAAGCGAAAGACTTGACGAAACAAACGAAGACTTAAATAACAATTATTTTACTACTAACGAACACGTTATATATCCCGTAGCTTCAGTTGCACAGGAATAATAATAATAATAATAATTACCATAATAGCAATTATATACGCCAAGAAAAAATATAAGACAGAAAAGAAAAAACTACCAGAAACCAATATAAATCCGATGTGCAAACCGAAAATAATTCAAGAGCACATCTACGGCACCGCAATCGAATAGAACAGCTGAAATAGAAACTGACACCGCGATAACTAACACTGCGATGCTATATTGAAATAAGGTAGATATAAGAAACAATTGTAAAATGCGAAAAATGTATAGCGAAAAAATATGTAGACGAAAATTCACGTATAGTTAATTTTCTTTTTCCAAAGGGGGAAGGATGTCGTAACCCGACCGATTTCTTCTAGAGCTAGAGGCACAACATAAATTAGGATATTTAAGATTATTAATAGATTTACGTTTTAAAATTTCCTTCCACATATTATCAAAATTTATTTTAGCAAAATTTTGAGGGTTTTTGCGACAAAAGAAACACCATTAAAAGATGTTTCTCTATTACTATCAAGTAAAGCTATTTGTGGTTGAGAAACTTGTAATTTATACAAAAATACATTATGAACAGGTAACCTCTTTCTAATTTCCTCAGCAGCAGTGATGTAAAACTGCAAACAATTCTGTCGAATAATTGTGATAATATTTGCATGTCCTTCCTTCACTAACTTACAAAGATATTTTCGCATTTTGATCCCAAAGTTATATTATCAAGAGATTTGTGATTCTCCTTTTCATAAAATGAAATATTTGTAAGCAAATGTTTTAATGAATCTGGTTTCAAAAAGTTTTTAGATATTTGCATTAGGAAATTAACGGATTTGGGTAGTAATAAATGAATCTTTGTTTCATGAACTTGAAAAAAAGCATTAAACGAATTAAAGAAATTTAAAACATATTTTAGAAATAGAAAATACGCTTTTATATCTAAAACTACATTTTCCATTAAAGACAATAAATGTTCCCCGGGCATTGTTTTTTCGCTGACGACCATTTCATTAAGAAAATATTTTATTGAATCCCATGATTCAAGAAGCCTGTCAATACATGAATAACGTGAAAGCCACCGAGTATCGCAACTTCAAAATTTTGTGATTTGTATCTTGAAAATATTCAGAAAATTCATTAAAAATAGCTAAACGTTTTGGACTACTGTTAATATAACTTGCAACTTTTCTTAAGAATTCTTCACAAAACTCAAGTATTCTAACGTATGCAGCGTGCACAGTCAGTGCAGCGGAATGGCAACGACATGAAAATGTTAATAAATTTTAGCATTTTGATTAGTTTTTCTTTTTACGAGATAAATGTTTCCCTATCATGACAGACATATTGTCGTATGAGCAATAATATTTAAAAATGGGATCTGCAGTTTACACATTTCAATTTCAAATGCATTGAATAATTTTTGTGCATTACAATCTTTTGCATCAATTAATTAATTGTATCAATTGCGAGCGAATATCTCAAGTTTCGGGATCAATATATCGAACGAGAAATGTCATGTATTTTTTATTAGTTCAAATATCAAATGTTTCATCAATAAAAATAGAAAATTTCGTATTTGGGATTTTATTAGCCACACGTTAAGTCTTAACTGGGCACGAAACTCCCTTATCTGATATACGCATGTATTTACGTTGACACACACGCAAACACACACAGGTAGAGAGGGTTTGTAGTCGTTAAATACTGTGGGAGTGACGAACCACGGGGTCCTGATCTTTATCTGTGACATTTTCTGAACTTTGTTTACCCATATTATTATTGTTAAAATATTAAATGTTCAATTTGTTCGCTATCTTTCTCTCTAAATTTCTTGGATTAAAATTTTACCCGAAAAATAAAGTGATATCTGTGTTACTGAAAGTAGAGTGACTTTTTACTCCTATAGAGTGAAATTTTTCCATTATTAAAACTTGACTCATTTTATAAATGAATTTATTTACTCTAAATGATACAATAAAGAATTTACTCGAGAAAAGATGAAAAATTCATTCTAATTGATTAAACTGACTTATATGGATGGTAAGTTCTCTCTATGGGTGTAGTTAAATATTTGTTTTTATAAAAAAAAATGAAATGCCACTCCTTCGGAATGGCAGTATTATTAGATCATCACTATTGCTTCAAGTAAAGTCACTAGTTTCGAATGAAATTTTACTCCAAGAAATTTAGAGAGTTCACATTTTACTTAATATAATGCAAATATTTAAATTATTAAGAATAAGGAAATTATATTAATCTTAAATATAATAGGGAATACTTTTCAAATTTAACAAAATATGTCCCATTTAAAACTTTAATTTTGTGGATAAAATAATTTTTAATAATTAAGCAAAAAAACCTTTTATATAAAAGGAAAAGCTTCAATTTAAAAGAACTTTTCCATATTTTGAAGATAACATTTTCTATGAAATCTATAAATACATATTTTATATGAAAATAATATTTTTCTTACATTTAAAAAAAAATTATTTTATCGAGTACAATTTTAAAATTAACTATATTTTTATAAAAACAATGAGTACCGCCCGCATTAACGTTATGTGATGTGCACTACATGAAAATTGATTGATCGGATTTTATATTTTTTAATATATATTAATTTTTGTGTATATATTTTCGTGTACACATTTTGAACTATAATATAAGTCTGTATGTCATAAAAATGACTATCCGACTTGGTAATCTTGGCACTACCAACAATTGAATCCACACAAAATATTTTCCATCATAACGGAATTATCAAGGAAAAATAATGAAGAAAACAAGGAGCTATCATCAATGTGTGTTTTAACATCATACTCACAAAGATGAAAAATAACAACAAAACGGATTTGTGAAAATTGTAACTCCTCATCTGTACTCTTCGGACTTCGGCTCAAGCCTATATCCCGGCCTACGGAAGCAAGAGATTCATCTTCTCTTACTTTTACTTAGTCCACTCGGTAGGGGCGGATTTATATAGAAGCTTACGATGCTTAAGCATCAGGCCCCTAACGAGAAGGGGGCCTCCAAACAACTACCGAATCGACACTTACGAGAATCATATAGTATCAGATTAGAGATACGTATTATTCTGTATAGTTATAATCAAATGGGTTATCCGCGTCTTCTTTGGTAAGAATTCTCTGAATACAATTTTGAACATTTATTTAACGCTCCCAATAACAAGTTGTGAAGCAGAAATAGGTTTCTCTAAATTATCTTTTATAAAAAATAAGTACAGATCTAAAATGAGAGATAAAATTATTTATTAATTCTTTTAATAGAAAGTGACATAACAAGATCTGTTACTTATGACGAAGCCATAAAAGAATATATAAACGGGAAATGTAAAAAAAAATAAAAATTTAAACACTTTTGTTCTTAAATGCTTTTGTTTTCTACATTTATGTTTTGTTTTATATCTATGTCAGTTATTTTTATTAATTTAATTTGTTTCTGTTAAACGTTAATGTTTCTGTAAACCGTTTATAGTTTTCATGAATATCATTTATTATAAATATATTTTATTCGAATTGTATATTTATTAATGTTTAAATGTTATCATAAACTGTTATCTAGATAGAACAAAAAATTATAATGATGTCAAAATAACTATCGTAACCCGACCAACGTCTTAATATTAAAATATAAAACAAGTAAAGTAGAACAGAAAAGATTGAAAAAGAGCTGATTAAAGCAAAGCATTAGAATCAGGGAAAGAGACCAAGGAAAAGTAATTAAGAAAGAATAAAAGATTATTAATAAAATAAAAGTAAGATACGTGACTAAAGAGAAGGAAGTCACGGTCAAGTTCTTGGAAGCTGAGTAAGCAGCTGACGAGACGGACTGACAAGCGGAGCACGAGACATGCTCCGGTCAGGGTCACCACACTCCTCCCTAATCAACGACCTAATTAATTAATATATATTGAGCGCGAAATGCACCGACGCTAGCTCAGTAACATAGCTCATTAACATCGCTCGCTCACTCGCTCGCTCATATCCACAGTATCGATATACCGTACGTATCGCGCCCGACTATTATAATCGCGACTAAGTGAAAGTGTACAAGAATCTGTGAAATATATCAATTTATACCTAACGTCCGGGAGTGTCTTATTTCGAGCGTGGATCCTAATCCTTTGGGCGTATAAATCCCTAAAGACCTCTTCCTTAGCGGCTGGAGGCACAACATAACGAGAAAACGATAAATTATGATAGAAAAGTTAGTTTTTATAGTAATTTTTTCGTCGTTTTTTGACATCCTTGTAATTTTCTATCCTGCCCGGAAAAAGGGTCCCTGAAATAATATTAGCATCAGGCCCCGAAAAGTCACCATCCGTCCCTGCCACTCGGGACTTCCCACTTCCATATCTACGACGTGGGACTCGATATTTTATAAAATGAATAAGTTCCACCGGGGTCCCAGCGCTGTGGGGAATAACACAGTCCTTTTACCCAAGTCTACGGGTGAAGTCCACAACGGCAATAAAGACTTGAAATCTTACAAGACTATTAAAACAACTTGTGTAGGAGGAGATGCTCCAAAATAAAACTTGCAAGCCACTTTGTCTCAAGATAACAACTCCACTGACTTCAGTGGCTCAATAGCTGTAGGCTAAATTACCTGCATACTTTAAATAAATAACCAACACCGAAATAAACGAATAAATTACCGAAATCGAAAATGTTAAACCGAATTGTCTTAGCAACGGCGATGTTTAGCGCGAAGACATGGAAATGACATCGAAGTTGATGCTACAGATCATTGATGGAAGAACATTGTTATGGTCCTATGCGCTACTTCTGTATGACAGGATTAAAGAAGAAGAAGATCTGTACTACCTCTCCGTCTGCATCTTTCATCTGAGCTCTTCATCTTCATAAACTTTCGGGTTTCAAGAAATTATATTTTGAAGAGGAGTCAGAGAGTTCACTCTCGTTTTGGAAAACTGTTAATATGAACGTTTAATCATTATTGGACTTTGCACGAAAATGCATTCAGCCAATTCAAGTGGAATGAATAAAAATAAAGTCAAAAGATTTATGCGCATGCATATTCATATATATATAAATTTAAAAAAAATATATATAAATAAATTCTTATATTTATACACGACTTGAGAAATTCGATCAATTTCTCCCTGGTGCATATTAAGTGACATTAGATTCGGCGGTATTTCTTTCTCATTAAAATAATAAAAAATGATGCAAACAATAAAATAAAAAAATTTGGAGAGTTAACTTTAAAATTGGTTTACTATGGAGGGATAAAAAAGTATGGACTAATTTATAAATATGTATTTATATTATCATAGTTTTAAAATTGTAGTTTTTAATAAGACATTGCTGAAATAGGATCGAGAAGCATTCCCTATTTTTTTTAGATGCCCACTGTGTAAAATGAAAGATATATATTATTTTTATATATGTAATCTGTGGTATATAAATTCAGTTTTATCTCTGTTTTTATTACATTATTTATATTTTTATAACATTTTCTCTGCTAATTTCAGTAATTAGCTGTAGTTGCCGAATAGATTTCAGCTATTTCTCTCTCAGCTGTACTTTCGGAAATATTTTTACTAAAAATATGTATTCAATATTATATTAAGTAAAGTATGTGCGCTTTTTCCAGTTTAACGTCAAAAATTATTTAGTACTTCGGTAAATGTTCAGATTAACTTACACCTCACGGATCATTTTCATTTTCACATATATTATAGAGGGCACATTCCTAGGTAATACGCACTTTGAATTTTGTGGCGCTCTCTTCTGGTTTCAGAGATATGCGATTCTGAAGTATCATAATTTTCGCATTTATTTCTATGATCTTTTCGCTATATCTTATTTGCATGTTTATGTTTTTTTGTTTACATTTGCTACAATTAGAAAAACGGCGCTGCTAAACTGAACAATATGCTAATGATATTAACGTACTCCATACTTTTACATTGCAGTTATTAATGTAATGTTTAAATTAAATTAATTATTTCTTAGTTTAAGATACATTGCAGTTATTAATTTAGAAACATAGCATCGCTAAGTTTCTTTAAATAAATTTTTTTAAATTATTAAATTTTGTATTAATTTTTAATTGTCGCATATGTTCTTGATTTTTAATTTTTTGTATAAATTTTTAATTTTTGTATACATTTGTGTAATTTTATTTTTTGTTTTATATTATGTTTTTTTATTAAACTTTTTAGAATATATATGGTTATTAAAATGTATACATATAATTGTTTATTTTATACCATCTTACATAATTGTTTATAATTAAGGGGATCCCAAAGGGTCTGTTTTACCGATAAAAACTTTATCTTGCAAAATCTTTTTGTTGATTATAGATATCAAAAAATCCTTTTCCACAATTAAAGTATACATAATAACGGAGGGCGGATTTTAACATTTCATATGAAAAGTGGAAAAAAATGATAAAATTACAGTTTAGTTATCGGCCTGTGCCGTCAACATTTACTTAATATAAAAGATTTGTAATCTGCACGTGCCTAATCAGTAAACCCCGCACTCGGCATTTCATCAAAGAGTATAAGTGAGCTTAGAGAAGTGAGTTTAGAAGCTTTATAAAAAAGATTTTGCAAAATAAAATTTTCGTGCATATGTGTGTGTGCGAGATGGAGGCTCAAGAGTAAAACAGAGCAGTAGATTAGTTGCGTGATGTCGCGATAGACAGAGCTGCAATCGTACATGACAAACACAGACATAATCGTACTATCTTCGTCTCTTTCATGCGTGTGAGAGTAATATACATGTACGCACTAACATTATTGCAGTATCTTTTTTCTCTCAATCATACGCTCTCTCACGCTCTGTCTCTTTCTAATCGCTCGCTCGCTATGTACTACATATCGCTTAGCTTCATGCTCCTCGCATATTCACTTACGCGTTCACTCGCGCTTCTCTCTCTCTCTCTCTCTCTCTCTCTCTGCTCGTTTATTATTGTATTCTTTTATTCCCATTATTATATTCTTTTATTTGCTCAACTTTGATTCTTTCTATTCTCGTCTCCTTACATAAAAATAAATAAATTTATTTATTTATTTTTATTTTATACAGCATAAATGAGATATACAATACGTTATTTCCTTTTTTTATTTCACTATATATAGTTAATACAATACATAATTACGTTTCACTTTAGTTAAATACAACATGCACATACAAAAATACACACGCACACGCACACATACATAATACTTTTTTTATTTATAAAATATACAATATCTTATTTATGCTTTATAAAATAAAGATGAATAAATTAATTTATTATCATATAGAAAAACAAGAATAGAAAGAATAAAAGTCGAACAAATAAAAGATTATAATAATGGGAATGAAAGAATACAATAAAGAACAAGCAGAGAAAGAGAGAGAGAGAGAACGAATGAGGAGCAAGCGAGATAGCTAACATGAAAGACTTCCGAAGTCTCGCTCGCGAGGCTCGCTTTATCTATAATCTTTCGCGTTATATACCGTTACTGTAAAATTTTTGTTTTTCGCGCTTATTGATCCGAAAATAATTACAATGAATTAATGATATTTTACCAATTAAAATAATACGAAACACGAAATCGGATAATTTTTAATCAATTATATAATTAAAATTATGATTACTTATTTCATTAAAAATAATCCGATTTATGTCATACTTAGTGTCATTTTAATCGCAAAAATGTAATTAATCCATTACAATTATTTTCAGATATATAAAATGCGAAATACAGAGATTTTATTTTCTATAATAAGATGACATATACACGTCAAAGATTACAGATAAAGGGAGCCTGGCGAGCGAGACTTCGGAACTCTTTGATGTTTGTCAACTGAAACTTACATTTCGGATGTTATTAATATGAATATAATTATAATGGATTAATGAGATTCTTGCGATCAAAATGATACCAAACATGACATAAATTGGATTATTTTTAATCAATTATGTATTATATGTAATTATGATTACTTATTTCATTAAAAATTATACGATTTATGTCGTGTTTAGTATCATTTTTATCGCAAGAATCTCATTAATCCATTATAATTATATTCATATTAATAACATCCAAAATGTAAGTTCCAGTTTTTATTTTGTAAAATGGTTATATTTTATACATAAGGAAAGATCCCCGATGCTATAGAATCGACAAAAGCGAGAGCAAGAAAGAATGAAGGAGCAAGCGAGATGACAAACATCAAAGAGTTCCGAAGTCTCGCTCGCCAGGCTCCCTTTATCTGTAATCTTTGACGTGTATATGTCATCTTATTATAGAAAATAAAATCTCTGTATTTCGCATTTTATATATCTGAAAATAATTGTAATGGATTAATTACATTTTTGCGATTAAAATGACACTAAGTATGACATAAATCGGATTATTTTTAATGAAATAAGTAATCATAATTTTAATTACATAATTGATTAAAAATTACCCGATTTATATCATGTTTGGTATCATTTTAATCGGTAAAATATCATTAATTCAATGTAATTATTTTAGGATCAATAAGCGCGAAAAACAAAAATTTTACAGTAACGATATATAACGCGAGAGATTATAGATAAAGCGAGCCTCGCGAGCGAAACTTCGGAAGTCTTTCATGTTAGCTATCTCGCTTGCTCCTCATTCGTTCTCTCTCTCTCTCTTTCTCTGCTTGTTCTTTATTGTATTCTTTCATTCCCATTATTATATTCTTTCATTTGTTCGACTTTTATTCTTTCTATTCTTGTTTTCCTATATGATAATAAATTAATTTATTCATCTTTATTTTATAAAGCATAAATAAGATATTGTATATTTTATAAATAAAAAAAGTATTATGTATGTGTGCGTGTGCGTGTGTATTTTTGTATGTGCATGTTGTATTTAACTAAAGTGAAACGTAATTATGTATTGTATTAACTATATATAGTGAAATAAAAAAAGAAAATAACGTATTGTATATCTCATTTATGCTATTTAAAATAAAAATAAATAAATTTATTTATTTACGTGTAGAGATAAAAATAAAATAGAACAATAAATGTTGAGCAAATACAAAAATATAATAATGAGAATGAAAGAATAATGAATGAACAAAAGGAGAGAGAGAGAGAGAGAGAGAGAGAGAGAGAGAGAGAGAGAAGCGCGAGTAAACGCGTAAGCGAATATGCTAGAAGAATAAAGCTAAGCGATATGCACTACGTAGTAAGCGAACGATTAGAAAGAGAGATACAGAGAGAAACAGAGTAAGTGTATGATCGAAAGAAAAAAGATATTAGAAATTGCGATATGTTAGTGCGTACATGTATATTACTCTCTCACGCATGAATTAAAGTTTGGTAATTTATCAATTAATTATTGTATTATATATAGAGTAAGTGAAACTTTAAATGCTCGGTTATCAATTATTAGACGCACGAATCACAGGCGATCATCTAAATCATAAGTTGTAAAGTGAAAGCTATTACATTTTAGAAAATACTGCTTAAAAATAAATTGATAAAAATTTATGTTATTTAATATTTCCAGAATTATTCCATTGCAAAATTTAAATTGTGAAATTTTAAGGGACACCTTGTATATAGTATATAATGTGTAATATACAAAAATAATACAATTATTATTAATTATACAGAATAATCCATATAATTAATTTTATATAATGTTTTCGTTAAATATAAATAATGTTTTTATGTATAAAATTAATTTAGCAATATAAAAACAATGTTTTTATTCGGTTGTACAATATTCATTTATTAAGATAAACATTTATAAAGATGTGCATTAGTTTTCATTTTCATCATAACGCGATATCTATAGCAGTCAGTACGTAAGTATGTACGTATCGGGCAGTAAGTCGGCTGTACGCACACACACATGCAAACAGACGAACGCGATCATATCAGTGCGCGGCAGCTCAGTCTCAGTTTGTCGCGTGTGTTTTGTACATACGCGTAACAAGAGATTATCGCGCTCTCAACCGTTATAACGCGTTATAACACGTTGAAGTCAAAAAACTGTGTTTTTGTGTTTTTAATTTTTAATATATAGTGTGTCCACATAATGGGACAAAAATATAATGATAAACGCTTGCCTCTCTCTGTCCGAAGACTTTCCTTAAAAAGAATAAGGGTCAAGAAGTTAGTATTATTTATATATAAGGTATATTTACACAGGGTGTTCGAAAATTCGCGCAACACCCTTTAAGGGAAGGTAGAGGGTGTTATTCTGAACAGAAAAGTCCTGTAACATTTTTTTTCTATAACGCTTCATAAAGGAGTTATTATTGAGTAAAGTCTGATCAATCAGCGCCGACTTTTAGCCGGGCGCACGTCAGTGAGCCCCGCGCGCCTAGTAGTGTGCGGCGGCGCACACTTCGCAGCGCGGGGCTCACTGACGTGCGCCCGGCTAAAAGTCGGCGCTGATTGATCAGACTTTACTCAATAATAACTCCTTTATGAAGCGTTATGGAAAAAAATGTTACAGGACTTTTCTGTTCAGATTACTGTGCTCTACCCGCTCACGAGCGTTGGCACAATCTTTACCGGACACCCTGTATATACACAAGTCAATCATCGCCTATCTTTAGCCGGGCGCACATCGGTGAGCCGCACGCTTGGTAGTGTGCGTGAGCGCTCAGCTGTTATAGCTACAGCGCGGTTCACCGACGTACGCCCGGTAGTGTGCGCGCGCGCGTGTGTGTACACACAGTGTATATATATAAATAATGCCGAATATATAACATAAATCTCTGAAAAATAAGAACGCAGTCTTTTGCTTATTTTGATATTTTATTGAAAATTTATTATATTTGTATTTTATAATAGTAGTTAGTGCTACAGTAGTTAGTTAGCCAGAGGCGGTCAGTTCGTGAGCTGGTTGTTTTAAGAATATTTGACACCAAATGCGTTTTGCATGTTCGCTTTAGTTAAAAAATATATGCCAGAGGCGATCAATTCGTGAGCTGGTTGTTATTTCACACTAGATGCAATTTGCATGTGTGTTAAAAAATATATGCCAGAGGCGGTCAGTTCGTGAGCTGGTTGTTTTAAGAATATTTGACACCAAATGCGTTTTGCATGTTCGCTTTGGTTAAAAAATATATGCCAGAGGCGATCAATTCGTGAACTGGTTGTTATTTCACACTAGATGCGATTTGCATGTGTGTTAAAAAATATATGCCAGAGGCGATCAATTCGTGAGCTGGTTGTTATTTCACACTAGATGCGATTTGCGTGTGTGTTAAAAAATATATGCCAGAGGCGATATATTATTCTGTTACGATGGAGACAAACAATGTATTATAAATCTTTATTACAAATATATAAACATTTATGTATACGAACAAAAAAAAGACAATATAATATATATTTGTATAAATAATACATAGATCGCAACTTATAGAAAATTACATGATAATATTCATAATACACATACATCTGTATACGTCTATGTACATATTATACATATACATATATATATACACAATTATATATATAACACCTAACCAAATGTTATTCCTCTTGGAAGATATATGGGAAGACACATAGCCCGTATGAACAATGTGAAATTATGTTCAAATATGTGATAAAGGCAGACACGTCTATATTATACTGTTATCTATACGCTTAAATACGCTTAGATATGCGTGCGAGGCAATAGAGCAGTAGAAATACACGATGTTGTCCGATTTCAACATATTGAACACAATTCTCTTTCAAATATGCATAGAACATGCAAAAATATTCATATCGGTAACAGCGGAACTAAAATTATTGATATTATCGATAATTTCGGTCGGTATTATCGATAATTTTAGTTACGCTTGGATGAGGGCGCTAACCCGTCGGAGTTCGGCCGTCACTTTTGGATCCCCTTAATATATCCCCAATAGTTAAATGTGTGTATATTACAAATGTGCGCTTAGTTATAAAATAACTCTATTTTAACTATACGCTCTACAACTTTAATTATATTGCAATTTGTTACATATAATTTTTCTTAATATTAAAAATAATAAAATAAAAAAATTTTATAACAAATTTTTATTCTGTTCGAGAAAGTAAGAGTTTTATAAATTATATTATTAATTTTGCTTCTCGAACGTTCTAAAGCGAGACGTTATGATCGAAGCCTTGTTTTCATTCCGTTTTTGTGGTTTCTTCGTATCGTTCGATTCTGACAAACACCTCGTTGTCGATCGCCGATTGGCTCTCGGAATCGAACGATCGAAATTTCGTTTTTTTTTGTGGTACACGTATCGTCCGGGACTATTGTCCATGGATCGAAAAGAAGGGCTTTTCGTCTAAACTTCGTCGCAAGCCTTCACCGGGAACACACCGAAAGTCTAACGCTCATATAATTATAGTTAGAACGATAATTCGCGTGTCCGATTATATCTTGCTGTCGCGTGCGATTACCTAAGACGGTCCGGGAGTTGGTGTCGAAAGGAATAAACACTTTTCCACAAACTAACCTCGCTCCAATCATTTACGTCCTGTCTCTCTGATCGGCGAAACAAATAAATTCTGTTAATGTGGACGTGTAAATCGAAGGCGCGGCTACATTAAATGGTCCTTCGAGCCGGATCTTGGAAAGACAGATAGTGATTCAGTAACCAGTTCGCGGAGTGCGAGTGAGAACGCTGACAAGCTAAGGTAACAGCACTTATAAAAACTGTCGCGTGAGACGGAAACGGTGCGCGATATCAAAACATCTATCCGCATTCCGCTGCCGCAAATAATAACGCGAGTGCGTTGAAAGGACTCCCGGGAAAATAAAGTTCGCGCAGTCAACTTTGCGTAATTTTGCACTATTAAAGTTGTGCTCTTAAGCACAACGTATCATTATTATTTGCGCCCTGCGTAATCCGCAGTGCCGCGCAAATCTCGCGCTTCTTAGCGCTTTGCACAGCTTAAGTGCAATCTTTGTGCTCTTTAGCACTCCGCACCTCAGAGTGCGTCCTGCGTAATCCGCAGTTACACATAGTTGTCGCACGCTTTCGCGCGCTGCACAGTTAAGTGAAAATTATAGTGCGTCTTCGCACATTCGCGTGCGACGGACTGTCGTCACGCTTCAGTACATCAACGATCAACGAGTGGTAAATTGTTGCTGAAAGGCTTCATCTTATCGGCCTACCATCATGACGGACTCGCTGCAGGGCCTCCTCATCGAGCAATCTATTACGATAAGCTCTATGAAGCGAGTATTCCCCAACTTTAAGAAGATGGGCAAGGCCAACGTCACGCAATACAAGGCGAAGAGTCGACTGGACACCTTGGAGACATTGTGGGAAAGGTGTCAACGTCTCAACGTCCAGCTTCAGCAGATAGCAACGGCCGACGAGCAGCGTACCGTCAAATATTTCACCGAGGAGGAATTCTTTGCGGCCGAGGACGTCTACCACGAAGCGGCGGACTACCTCGCAGACGTGATAGGTAAATTCACCCGGTGCGACCCGAATGCGGCATCATCGGTAAGCGACGTTTCTTCTCGCGAATTGTCTGGTGCGGTTTCATTGCAATTACCACGAATCCCGTTGCCGAAATTTTCCGGTAATTTCGCGGAATGGGAAAACTTTCGCGGAATATTCGAATCGCTCGTCGCCTTGAAACAATCGCTGTCGAATACGCAGAAATTACATTATTTAAAAGCCAGTATCACGAGCGAAGCCGCGGTATTAATTAATCATGTTAAGATTGCAGACACAAATTACGATGGTGCATGGAAATTACTTATCGAAGAGTACGATAATCAAAACGCGATTATTCATGCCCATATTAATGCTTTCTCAGATTTGCCTATTATGAAAACAGAATCCGCTGTCGAACTCAAAGGTTTACGCGATACCGTTGCCGCGTCATTAGCCGCGTTAACAAATTTAGGCAGACCTGTTGAAAAATGGGGTGACTTATTAGTCTATATTGTTTCGCAAAAATTTAGTCCACGCACACGTAATGAGTGGAATCTGCAACGCGGTAAATCAACCGCATCTCCGACGTATGAAGAGATTCGCGATTTTATGACGCTGCGAATTCGAGGTCTTACCGATCATTCTAAGTAAAATGCCGATACTTCATCTCATAAAAATAAAGGCTCTAATCGGGCCTCGGTGAATAACGTAGCCACCGAAAAATATTTGAATTGTTCCGGCAATCATAATTTGATGTTATGCGACGAGTTTAAGCGTAAATCCGTCGAACAGAGAACTCAGTTTCTCAAATCGCATAAATGTTGCTTTAATTGTTTAAAAGTCGGCCATTTCCCGACCTCTTGCAAGAGTAAAAAACGTTGTAATTTGTGCCGACGAGCACATCATACGCTCTTGCATCGTGACTCAAATATACCGATACAGAAGATTAGTGAAAATTCTGTTTTGGAAAACAAAACGCTTAACGCTCAACCGAGCGGCTCAGCCGCCCCTGAGATAAAGAACGAGACCGCCGTCGCTTCCGTTCAAACGATTCATTCGCCGCTCAAAAATCGGCCGAACGTTTTACTAGCCACCGCATGGGTAATACTTCGTACCATCGAAGGACGTAATTTTAAAGTTCGTGCGTTGTTAGATTAAGGTTCGTCTGTTAGCTTTATCTCGGAATCGTTGTGTCAAACTATGCGCACGATACGTTACCGCGCGAGCCTCCACGTACAGTGTTTCGGCGAACGATACAGTGGCGTAGCGAAATCTCAGGTGTCTCTTACTCTCGAGTCTTGTAACGGGCGAGGTTCCTCACCCTTTTCTTTGACGGCTTTCGTATATCAAAAAATTACGTCATACGCTGGCTCAAGAACTAAAACCGTAGATTATTGGCCGCATTTACGGAAATTATCTCTCGCGGATCCGGATCCGTTTAGCAATCATCCGATCTATCTGCTCATCGGATCAGATTTATATGGATCGTTATTAAAGCAAAAGGTAAAACATGGGCCGACCGGAACTCCGACGGCCCAGCTTACTGCTTTAGGATGGATATTATCCGGTCCTACCGGAACTTCTAATTCAATCACCGGTTCCACGACTTCATTGAATTGCGTAACGATTCCTTCGCTCGATTCTCTCCTTCAAAAATTTTGGGAGATCGAGGAAATTTCTTCCGAACTTCAGCTGTCGGAAGAAGATAAAAAATGCGAACAACATTTTATCGAAACACATCAGCGCGCCGAAGACGGCCGCTATGTAATACGGTTACCATTTAAAACCAACCCTCCGCTCGATATAGGATCTTCGCGCGAAACTTCCGCGCTTCTTTATTCAAAATTAGAACAACGCCTTCGAAAAAATCCAGATCTCGCGAAACCCTATCATTCTTTCTTAAATGAATATTGTTCAAAATTGAAACATTAAAATTTCGTTTCTAAATTTCGCCGTTATATTCAAACGATTGCCTCAGAAACCAAGACACGAGCGAGAGCAAAAAGCGTCGCGATCATCCGCTCAGTGCGTGATCGCGTTAGTCTATAGTGAAAAACCGTGACAAACACCTGGTTCGAGAACGTTCGATACCGAAAAACTTGTTATTCACATCGGCAGAATGCGAGTTTCCGCGTTCGGTCGATTTAGTCTGCCTACGACAACGATTCGAGCTGGTCGATAGCAATCGATCATAGTTTCGAATATCATCATTTCTCGTATGATATTCTTTCATGTATTATTCTCGCTCGTGTCGCGTACGCAGTAGGCTTACTCGTCTCAAATTCGGTCCAAATTGTCTCGCCATACGATCGCATTCATATTCTCGCGGCGGTCAATTCGGTCATATCTCCAACTGTATTCTTCAATTCAGTTAGTGCTAAGACATTGTGAACGTTAATTCTGTGGAGTCCGAGAGTCGACGCTCGTTAACCGCATCACGAATGTCCTCTGCCTCGCGCCAAGCAACATCCGGCGTCCGCGTGCAAGATATCCGTTCTCGCGAGAGCCTCTAGCAAGAAGCTCTTAATCAAGATTCCCGAACCGCGAAAAAAGGGCAGTCATTAACAGGACATTTCGAAGATTTCCGTCGGAATCGCGGAATACGTGCCGTCGCTCGCTCCTATTTTTCAAACTAAAGGGAACATTACTAACAATCTGCACTCGATTCTTTTCTCAATCTCCTTATCCTCCAGCGAATCTACGGATTTGCGTTACACACCGCTTCTCGCTCATCTCTGAGCGTCTCTCTTAGTTTCGGGCGATCTCGTCGAGATCGACTCCCGAACAAATATAAATCTATGGGTCATATGGAACCTGTCTCCGACGAAAATCCGACGCTTTACCAAGCGGTATATATACCGCATCATCCGGTACTACGCAAGTCTAGCAGCACGACGAAACTTCGCGTAGTATTTAACGCGTCATGCAAAACGAGTAACGGTCCTACATTAAATAATCATTTAATGACCGGGCCTAAATTACAACGCGATTTGTCCTCAATTATCCTTCGTTGGCGTCAGTTTCGTTATGTGTACACCGCCGATATCGAAAAGATGTTTCGACAGATCCGCGTTCATCGAGACGATGTCGATTTTTTACGGATTTTTTGGCGATCTAATATTAATTCTCCGATACAATCTTATCGATTGCTTACAGTTACATACGGTACTGCTCCAGCTCCGTATTTAGCTATGCGCGTTATTAATCAATTAGCGCTCGACGAAGGTCATTCTTTTCCAAAAGCACAAGCAATAGTACAAGATTTTACTTACGTCGACGACGTTCTATTTGGCGCCGATGAAGTTCCGTCGCTAAAGGAAAGTCGCAATCAGCTTACGAAATTGATGGCGCGAGGCGGTTTTCATTTACGCAAATGGGCTGCCAATTCTATAGAATTATTAACAGACATTCCTCCGGGAGAGCATGAACTCGCTATCGCTCGTGCATTCGATAAGGATGATACGCTTAAAGTGCTCGGACTTGAGTGGATACCACGAGAAGATTTTTTTCGTTTTCAAATCGAGTCACCTTCGGTCAATATGAATACGAAACGCTTGATACTATCATTTATCGCGAAGTTCTTCGATCCACTGGGATGGGTTTCTCCGGTAATAATCACCGCGAAAATTATGATTCAAGAACTGTGGCTAAGAAAACTTGATTGGGATTTTCCTATCGAGGCGGATTTGTTAGAGTCCTGGAAAAAATATTGCGCGGAATTCATAAATTTAAAAGAAATTCGCATTCCGCGATGGACTGGAATGCATCCGGAAAATCTGGCTATCGAGTTGCACGGGTTCGCCGACGCGTCTAATCGCGCATACGCCGCTGTCGTTTATTTAAGAATTCTCCGATCGCTCAGCGAATTTTCAGTAGTCTTAATAACTGCAAAAACAAAGGTAGCGCCGATTAAAACGATTAGCGTGCCGCGTCTAGAATTGAATGCCATAGTCTTATTAACTTGATTGCTAGAATTCGTGCAAAGATCGTTCAATTTGCAGCATATTCCGATGTACGGATGGACAGATTCTTCTGTCGCGCTCGCATGGTTACGAGGCCATCCATCAAGATGGACTACTTATGTGGCGAATCGTGTATCGGAAGTACAAACCCGGCTGCCGTCGGTTAAATGGAATCACGTTCCATCTAAAGAAAATCCAGCGGATTGCGCGTCGCGAGGTTTGTCACCTGCTGAATTCCGCGATTTCGAACTTTGGTGGGCTGGCCCCGCCTGGTTGCGTTCCCCTTCTACCGCGTAGCCGATACATGATAAATTAAAAGGTCAACTTGATGCCGATCGTCAGATAATCCAAACCGAAACGCGAAATACGATCGTTTGTCATGCTCAACATATTCTGGAGTGGAAATTACCGAACGAAGTCTACGTGGAAGAAGTTAATTCGAGTCACGGCACGCGTGCAACGTTTTATTAATAATCTAAAAAGTCGCGCGACCAATACGACCGCGAATACGACGTGCTTGTCCGCTGCCGAACTCAAAGAAGCTTCCTCGTTTTGGCTCCGTTACGTGCAACAACGTCATTTTCCATCCGAAATTCAAGCGTTAAACGATAATTGTTTACTGCCGAGATCCAGTTCTTTGTTATCGCTTCACCCCTTTCTCGGGAAAGATAAATTAATTCGCCTTGGCGGGCGGATTGACAATTCGTCACTCAGTTATGATGAACGGCATCCTATAATTTTACCGAAACATCGAATTTCGGATTTATTAATCGCTCAAGCTCATAAAGCCTCTCTTCATGAAGGCATTCAATTAATGTTAAGAATTTTACGCCAAAATTATTGGATAATTTCAGCGCGTACCTCGCAACAGCTGATGGGGAATCTCCCCCGACACCGCGTCACGCCTTCGGCTCCGTTCTCGCACACAGGCGTCGATTACGCCGGGCCGATGAATATTATTCCGTCAGTCGGCCGCGGCCAACGATCCAAAAAAGATTATGTTGCCGTTTATATTTGTCTCTCGACAAAGGCCGTCCATTTAGAATACGTAGATGATTACGCTACTAACGGTTTTCTCTCCGCCTTTCGGAGATTTGCAAGCCGTCGCGGTCTTCCATCCGACATGTACAGTGATAACGGCACTAATTTTCAAGGCGCGGACCGCGAATTATACACTACCTTTCAGCGACTTGTCGCCGACCTTCTAATACAAGACGCTATTGCTAATGATAACGTAAAATGGCATTTTATACCTCCCTCCGCTCCGCATTTCGGCGGACTTTGGGAAGCCGGTGTCAAAGGATTAAAGCTTCATTTGAAACGAGCGATTGGTTCCTGAACATTATCGCAGATCGAGTTCGCTACGCTGCTGTGTCAAATCGAGGCTTGCCTAAATTCCCGCCCGATTTCCGCGTTACATGACGATCCGAATGACTTTTCCGCGTTAACTCCGGGTCATTTTTTAGTCGGTCGTCCGTTAGTAAGCCCGCCTGAAGAATCTGTTTTAGATATCGTTTCGAATCGGCTGTCTCGATGGCAGCAAGTGCGTGCGATTTTAGAGCAGATCTGGCGTTCTTGGTCTTCTGATTATTTGCATACATTGCAACAAAGGCGCAAATGAGAAAACAAACGAGAAAACAAACCGGAGCTCAAAATTAACGAGCTGGTATTGGTGAAAAATAATTTTGGTACCTCCTTCGAAATGGGAACTTGCCCGAATATTAGACGTACATCCGGGATCGGATGGTCATGTCCGAGTAGTTACATTGCGTACTGCCAAAACCACTCTAAAGCGACCAATAACGCAGATCTGTCAGCTACCGATATCAAGTAACACTGGCTCTTAAATTAATTTGCGTTTTCTTTATGCGTTAATCATTAGGTTCGAATTTAATTATCGTTACGCTCTGTGTATGTACATATAGCTATTCTAAGAACGCCTATGTAAATAACCCTATGCTAAGATTCTCCGATTATTGTATGTTTAACATTTTGCTGTAGAGCTCTTCGGACCGTCTGATCGAGAATTATCATTAAGTTGCCGTGTATCGATTATGTTGGTAGGATTTAACCAGTTATTTCGTAACCTACCCGGTATACGAGGCGAGCGGGATGTTCGAGAAAGTAAGGGTTTTATAAATTATATTATTAATTTTGCTTCTCGAACGTTCTAAAGCGAGACGTTATGATCGAAGCCTTGTTTTCATTCCGTTTTTGTGGTTTCTTCGTATCGTTCGATTCTGACAAACACCTCGTTGTCGATCGCCGATTGGCTCTCGGAATCGAACGATCGAAATTCCGTTTTTTTTTGTGGTACACGTATCGACCGGGACTATTGTCCGTGGATCGAAAAGAAGGGCTTTTCGTCTAGACTTCGTCGCAAGCCTTCACCGGGAGCACACCGAAAGTCTAACGCTCATATAATCATAGTTAGAACGATAATTCGCGTGTCCGATTATATCTTGCTGTCGCGTGTGATTACCTAAGACGGTCCGGGAGTTGGTGTCAAAAGGAATAAACATTTTTCCACAAACTAACCTCGCTCCAATCATTTACGTCCTGTGTCTCTGATCGGCGAAACAAATAAATTTTGTTAATGTGGACGTGTAAATCGAAGGCGCGGCTACAATTCAGTTGGCAAAATTTTTTGATATCATTATTTTTCTAGGAAATTAAAACAACTACTTTGTATAACAGTTTTTTAGTTAAATGTTTTTATTTAAATAATAATAAAAGAAATGAAGTTTATATAGCATAAATTTTTATTCATTTGGCGCAATTTTTTGATATTATTATTTTTGTAGGAAATTTAAACAACTATTTTATACAATAGTATTTTTGGTTAAAATGTTTCTATTTAAGGCTCCTGAGTAGTCGCCGCGGCCATATTGGAATGATGACGTCAGAAGCGAGAAATGACACGCTGAGAATTCTTGCGTGCCATTTTTAAATAAAAAGATATTTTAAAAAAACAAGACTACAGATCGCTTTAGTATACTCGTAAAATTGTCCGAAAACTAAGCTTTTCCTTTGCTAATTAATAAATAACCGTAAAATGAGTGTCAAAGTAAGCCTAGTCATACGGGAAAACATGTAGTTTGACAGCTGTCGAAAGAAGTGGAAAATGTTCTTTTTACATAATACTTTTCTTGCTAAGCTTAGTTTTCGGACAATTTTATAAGTTTCACGAATACGTTACACATCACAAAACTAGCATAAAGCGAATAATTACGAAATGGCACGCAAGTATAATTTGGGCTGTCAAAACGTCACTTTTCACGCCTCATAGTTCATCGATTTGGAACGTGAGGCGCTGCATAAAAATTCTGACATATGGGTAACATGCTGGTAACTTGTAGCTAACATATAACATATATATAGTATATATCTTTTATATATCTTTTATATAGTGTAGTACTCTATTAGAAGAATACTTGAGCAAAGAAAGGGCGCAATGCTCAGCCATTTCCAAGAAAATTTGATTTAAATAATATGGCTTTGCTTATATTCGGCTCCGTTATATTGGTTAGCGAGAAGGCGGCGTAGCTCGGGCATTAAAGCGGGTGGCTATCACGCATCAGACCCGGGTTCAATTCTTGTCCCTGGCACTTTTTTTCTCATTTTTTTTTTATACAATCTAGCAACGAATATTTATTTATGTAAAATAAAGTTAATTTAACCAACTTTTTTTTTTTAAATTTGCACTTTCAAAAGGCAATTTTCTTTTAATTTACTCACAAAACTGGGCATAATTTTAATTCAACTTAAAATCTTATTATTTTATACATCTACCCGATATAAAACGAAGCAAATAAAACGCCACTATTTGAACATAGTTATAATTTAATACAAAATTACAACAAGTAATTACAAGTATCATCCGAATAGTTGTGACCGATCTGTAGAGAGTGTTGATGATAGTGATAACAAGGATGAATAAAAGTTTTGACACATTTCTTTGTAATTTTGTATTAAATAATAACCATGTTCAAATAGTGGCGTTTTATTTGCTTCATTTTATATCGAATAGAATGCATAACATAATAAGGTTGTAAGTTTAACAAAAGTTTCGTGAGTAAATTAAAAGAAAATTGCCTTCCGAAAGGGCAAATTAAAAAAAAAATGTTAGTTAAATTAATTTTATTTTACATGAATAAATATTTGTTGCTAGATTGTATAAAAAAAGAATGAGAAAAAGAGTGGCAGGGACAAGAATTGAACCCTGGTTGGATGCGTGATAGTCACGCGTTTAATGCCCGAGCTACACCGCTTTTTCGATAATTGATATAACGGAGCCAGATATAAGGAAAGCCATATTGTTTAAATCATTTTCTTGGAAATGGTTGAGCATTGCATCCTATCCCTTTGCTCAAATATTCTTCTAATAGAGTATTACACTATAAAAGCCTTTTTCAATTCGGTGACCCCAAGATCGTGCCCTCCCCTGTTAGTCTCAGGAACGTGCGCATCATAAATATAATAGCACAATACTCTAGTAGTAAAAGTTCTCATTAAAATTTTCTATTCAATATTTTATTTTGTATTAATAATAAAAATAATAATTATTATATTATTAATTACTTATATGTTCTATAACAATTTAAAATATTTATGTTTTATGGTTACTAGAGTATTGTGCTATCACATTTGTGATACGCACGTTCCTGAGACTAAGCGATGCGCTCCTTAGTTACGATTTACGATGCGGCGATGCGTTGCTAAGGAGCGAAGGGTAAGAGGGGAGCAGTAAGCAGTAGGCGTGAGCTAAAAAATCCAGCCGAAAGCTACAAATAAATCCCAGTTCACTTATATGGTAAGTCGTTGGACAGGGTTCTTATTCCTACGGCAACATCTTTATTCTCATGTCGCTACCGTCAACTCAGAGTTTCACGGCGACTACTCAGGAGCCTTAAATAATCATAAAAGAAATTAATTTTATGATATTGTTTTTATTGTCAGTTGGCAGAATTTTTTGATATCTATTTTTTTAGGAAATTAAAATATTTATTTTAAATTACGATTAAATTAAAATAACACTGTTTTGTATAAAGTTAAAATAACATTATTTTGTAGAGCAACTTTTTTAATTTAAAAAAATAACACTTTTTTGTGTAACACTTTTTCACATGGCGCGTGTACTTGGCGCCTTTTTTCCCTTTTTTTAAAAAGGTCAGTTTTTAGGGATTATATCATTCTTTTTTGTAGTATATGTTAAACATCTTAAAATAAATAAACAAAGAACCCGCCATCATATTTTATCAAAATACAACGGTCCTCTATGCTTACTATAGATATCCAGATCCTTTAAAGTTTTTCGCTCTTATTGTAAGAATAATGGATAATTACAAATTAGTGTGTCATTAAAAATATACATTTATTATTCACAATCTATTCTTCTAAATCCATTGATGAATAATTATTGCAGCTTATCTAGTTCATCATTAAATATATAAATAAAAAGTGAGTTATATAATTCTATTTTTAATAGTAAAGGTAAAAAATAAAAACAAATTATTGGAGATTTATATAAATATTGTCACATGCAGTTCACGAATAATACAGAATATGAAGCATTGTTCACGAAATTGCTGATAGATTACGAAACATTCTTTTATATGAGACTGATCGAAATACAATTATTAAATGATTGAGTATTAATCACAAGTTTGATATTACAAAAATGTATTTTTAATGAAAAATTTTTTATATAAATGCTTTATTTTATAATTTCAATATATATTATTTATTAGCAATTTTTTGTAGAAATATTATATAAACATCTTTAGCACCTCTAGGCCACTGTCTTTTTTTAACTTGCGCATCATCAGCTTCGACCCAAATATTAGATACTCCTTCCCTACAAATACTTATATAATGACCTTCATCAATACATGAACCATGATGAAGTATAGCATTCATTGTCTTATATAATTGTCCAGCTAATAATACTTTAGTTGTTGGGACAGCACATAAGTTAAATTTGTGTTCTGCTTTCATTAATTTATCATCCTGTGGTGAAAATAATATTAAATGTATAACAACTATCTCTCTTGTCAATGTTATTTCATTTTTAATTATTATATCATTTCCAATACAATGTTGACATGATTCATTGTGTGATTGATACCAATGTGAAAACGTAACATTTAATAAATCATTAAGAGTATAACTTTTCTTCTTCAAATTATTAACAGGAATCGAAATAATAATATTATTATCAACAATAGTTTTTGTATTATCACAAGTTTTGCATCGCGTAATAGAAGTTATTTGATATTCTACTAAACTTCTTATACAATCATATTTTTCGCAAAGAGCTATAAGAAAATCAGATGCATTTCGTTTTGCAATGCTCGAAAAATATTCTCCTAAACATTGTCGTATTACATATGTATTTAAATTACGCATTCCATTTTCATATCGATGCATTAATATACGTAAAACATCTGATATATCGCAATTAAACAATTGTTGTCTAATGACATTTAAATGCAATAAGCATTGCAATACCACATTTGCATAGCATGAAACCTCGTCTGTATTTTGAAAACCATGTATGACCCAAGCAGTACTTTCTCGAATTTTTTCATGTGATTTTTGGACAGAAGTAATTACTTTTGGTAATGCCTATAGGATATCTTTTACTTTGCGATAACGCTCTTTTGAAACGGTAATTATTTCTGCTTTGGGTTTATGTATCCCTTTTAGACGATTATATTCGATGATAGCTTCTTCACTA
The DNA here is from genome assembly GCA_009859135.1 of Formica selysi. Lineage (NCBI taxonomy): Eukaryota > Metazoa > Arthropoda > Insecta > Hymenoptera > Formicidae > Formica > Formica selysi. Next base: position 1,488,845 of record WHNR01000030.1, on the reverse strand, counting down.
GCTATTACCGATGAAGGATCGTAATTAATCAAATGTAATCCTGTAACGGCAGGGCCGTTACTACATGTACGGCCGGATGTAAATATATATATATAGACACGCATGGCTTGATTACTCACCCAGCACAACCTATCCTGCCGCCATATTGCCTAACGCATGCGCACGCCCGCTCGACTCCCGATCTCGCTCACCGACACGCGCTATCCCGCTTTACACGCGCTCTCGCTCACCGACTCGTTCTGTCTCGCTCTCGCGGGGTCCCCACGCGGTACCGACTCCCACCGCCGGACCGACGGCGCGCAGTGGGGGCCGCCGGCCGGGTATATAAGCCCGGCCGGCCGAGACATCGGGACCAGATCCTATCCCGACCAGCTCCTGATACCGATCTCTCCAGCTACCTACTACCTCTTGGGGCTGAGGCTGAACTCAGCTCCGTCGGGTTGTACCGACACGCTCTACCTGGAGTCGAGGTTGCCCTCGACCCCGCCGGGTTGCACCGGCTCCCACCTCTACCTGGGGCCAAGGCTGTACTTGGCTCTGTCGGGTTGAACCGACTTCCGTTGCTCAGGCAGTGCTCGACGTGACACTCGAGCCTGCCGGCAATACCTAGCCGCCTAACCCAACAGTAGCTTATAAGTGCATGTACAGACCGCGCTGTAAATATTAGTCGCATGATAGAGATAAGTCCGCTAGTTCTAAGCCTCGTAGTAATAGACCTGCTAGTCGTAAGCCTGTTAGTACTAAGCCCGCTAGTTATAACCGCATCCTAGTCTTAAGGCCTGTTCGTACTAAGTCCGCTAGTTATAACCGCTTCCTAGTCTTAAGGCCTGTTCGTACTAAGTCCGCTAGTTATAACCGCATCCTAGTCTTAAGGCCTGTTCGTACTAAGTCCGCTAGTTATAACCGCTTCCTAGTCTTAAGGCCTGTTCGTACTAAGTCCGCTAGTTGTAACCGCATGCTAGTAATAAGACCTGCCTAGTAATAAGCCGCTAGTTCTAAGACCTGCTAAATAATAAGTCCGATCTAGCCCTAAGTCCGTTAGATATAAGGCCTGTTAGTAATAAGTTCTCTAGATCTAATCACGCCGTCCGCGCATGTAAATAAAACCGGAACAATTGCACGCCGCACCTGTCTTGCGCTTCTCATCGCTTTGCGTCCATCGCTTCGCGCCTGCGCGTCACGCCGATCCTGCTACTAGCGACCGCCTTCATCACATGCTATCGCCAGACCCTGCACGCTGTATCTTTCTCTAACTGAATAAACTATCTTTTTCTACATATACTGTGTCTCGTAAGCTTGAGTCTCCCCTCCTCTCGAACCCGGACACCGACGAGCCGATCCGAGCGTCGAGCGAGGTGACCGCGTTACAATCCTTCTAGAGATGTTACTCGCGACAATGCAACATAAATTTGACCACAATTAAATACAGAGTTACCAATGTCCATAATAGCACTTTGCAAACTCAATCCTTGGCTTTTATGAATAGTGATGCCATAACTCAGAGATAATGGAAATTGTTTTCTGATAACATACGCTCTATCAATCACCTCAAATTTAACACTTACTTTTTCAATTAAATATTATAAACCTGACGGTAAAAGAAGTTTAATCTTTTCTACATAATCAGTAGATATATCTTGTACAATTGAAATCACTGTAGCGATTGTACCGTTTACAAGACCCAAACTAGCATCAATATTACGCCGTATCATAACTTTTGCTCCAATTTTAATTGTTATTTGTTTTGACAGCCCAGCTATTCTAGAATTATTATCATCATCATTATTTGACAATACTTTTAATACTTTCTTTTTTACATATGGAATACATTCAATTGCATCTTCAGCAATTAATAATATTTCTTTAAAAACAATGCGACTTAACATTGCATCATTGAGAACATCACACATACGACAAATAGGCAATAAACAAACGGTATCTGATGGCAGATTGTTAATGAAATTACATAATTCGTTTAATCTAGATTCGAAAGAATCTCCTTTGAAAGATATTTTTCTATTTTCGAGAATCTTACAATCAGATTTTGTCAATAAACCAATACGAATTCTTGATAGTAACTCACGGTAAGAGTTATCTCCTTGCTGACGCATATTGATTGTCAATTCATCGTAGTCAAATAATGTAGTCCATAAATTAACAGCACTTAAGGAACCAAGATGTTTAGCAATTTTTTCATTAGATAAATGCATAAAGATAGGATCTTCGTGTACAGGAGGTAGTTGAAGCAAGTCTCCAAATAAAAGAATGTGCTTTTGACCAAACCAACCATCATCGCAATCATTAGTGTCGAATATTTCAGACAATCGAAGATGTATATGAGAGATTCCACCAAATCGAGTACCACTTTTGGGCCTGCATGTCTGCGATCACGTTCAAATTTTTTTGGCTTATAGTCCACATTGAGAAACATACTTACAAGTTTTTTAAGATTTTTTCCTCCATTATTTTAGCCGCCATATTAGGGAACATTTTACGTTTTTTTTGTTTTTTTTTTCATAAATTAATTGCGGCATTACGCGTGCTCTAAACAAATTTTTGTTATCTATGTTTTTTATGTAAAAAAACCTCAGCTTTTCAAAAAAAAATATTTCAAAATAAACGGACCCATATAAACTGCTGAAAATTCGATTTTAATCATAAAATCACAGTTTTTGGCAAGTGCGCCATTTTTTAAAATTTTGAAACTATTTCCATTGAAAAGCTGAGAAAATTTCGCATAGAATACGTAAAAATCAAGTTGGGATCTCTGTAAGAATTTATTGGGTCACTAAATGTTTAAAATCAAAAAATTAAAAAATTAAATTTTCCAAATTTTTTTCGATTTTTTTTTATTGATGTCAGAATTACATGAACTTTGTTGATAACTTTTAAGGTGCTGATGGCTTGTAGAGTTGAACGATAGAGTAAGTTTCTGAATTAGATACAAACTTCGTTGTAACCACACTTGGATTGTTTGGAATCGGAGCGATGAAATGTATCATTTGGGTCCCTTTTACAGTTTTTGATCGAGAAGATCGAGCATCTAATTTGACTTTTGAATCCAAATATCGTTCATTTTCAATAAAAACAAAAGTAATCGAAATGACCGGGAATTTTGAAATAGAATATATTTCTATTTCAAAAAATGATTTTAAATTTTCAGCGACAATACACAATGTGGAATAGATAACTTTTATCGTGGTATGCAAAATTCTCTTGGAATCTTTGTCATAAAGCACTAGTAGTAAAAAAAAAAAATCGAAAAAAATTTGGAAAATTTAATTTTTTAATTTTTTGATTTTAAACATTTAGTGACCCAATAAATTCTTACAGAGATCCCAACTTGATTTTTACGTATTCTATGCGAAATTTTCTCAGCTTTTCAATGGAAATAGTTTCAAAATTTTAAAAAATGGCGCACTTGCCAAAAACTGTGATTTTATGATTAAAATCGAATTTTCAGCAGTTTATATGGGTCCGTTTATTTTGAAATATTTTTTTTTGAAAAGCTGAGGTTTTTTTACATAAAAAACATAGATAACAAAAATTTGTTTAGAGTACGCGTAATGCCGCAATTAATTTATGAAAAAAAAAAAAAAAAAAAAAACGTAAAATGTTCCCTAATATGGCGGCTAAAATAATGGAGGAAAAAATCTTAAAAAACTTGTAAGTATGTTTCTCAATGTGGACTATAAGCCAAAAAAATTTGAACGTGATCGCAGACATGCAGGCCCAAAAGTGGTACTCGATTTGGTGGAATCTCTCATATACATTAAACTCAAATTAGATATCATTGACACTTCATCAATTACAAAAAGAATAACAACTTTAGGATCTGCTCGTAAAACTTTCAATACATGATCAGATAGTTGTTTATACTTAGGAGTATGACCATGTTCAACGGGTAATTGAAGCAATCTATGAACTGTTAAACCATCTATATTAAATGCTGCTATACCAGTAGGTGCTGCTACAGCAGTATCTTTGTTAAGATTTTGTTTTATCCAGCATTTAATAGTCTTGATTAAGAAAATTTTTCCAGTACCACCTTCTCCGCTAACATATAATCGTAATACTAATTTATCTGAATGTACAGTATTAATAACTCTATCGAATACTCGTTTTTGATCGGTATTTAATTTTGTTATCATTTCGGATACATCGATTTCTCGAATTACTTTATCACCAAGATCTTTAAAATCTTGCATCGCTTCACCAGTCTCTATATTTTGAACACCTATCGGATTTTCAGGATCACCCTGTGATTGCTTTTTGTAAATCGTCATCTAAGCATTGCTGAACTAACTCTTTTGCAGTTTCAAATGCTTTTTGCAATTCTTCTAATCTTTCATAATATTGCAATGCTTCTACAAGATGCAGTTTTACTTTGTGAAACGATTCGGCATAAGTGTCGCATTCTTTTCTAAGATCCTCTAATTTTCGCCATGGTTGAAACATAAGCAATAACAAAAAGAAATAATTTTCTGGCTGTGTATTAACATCATATCTATAATGATTAATAAGATATCCACGCTGTCGCCGTTTAAGATAATAACCATCATCTATTTTATAATATTCAATATCCACATTTTTCGGTTTTATTTTCGATATATCGTACCACTGTGCAAATTCATAAAGAGACATTTTTTCTAGTTCGTTTGGTCTATGTGGATAATGATTATCTATTAAAGATGGATAAAATATATCTGTAGATTCAGCATCGAGAGCTTCAATTTCTTTGCGATTTTTTAATTTTCTATATCGTATCTGGTTAACATCTAACCATTTAATAGTCGTGTTTCGATCAGTTCCATATAAAGGAATACCTAGCAGTGTATCAGCAGCTTCGAGAGCTCCACATTCTCTATTATTCGTAAATCGTAAAGCAATATTCCAAAGATAACTTCCTAATGATTTATTTTTATTATTCTTACTATCAAGAATAGTATCAGACAATTCACTTTTTCCCGCTTTATATATTAAGATATATATTTAGTAATGTACCAGGTAAGCAGCGATGATTTTTCACCAATAAATTGTATGTCCATATTACCTTCCCATGCAATAAGAAGAACAGAATTATAATCATTTATTATCTGTTCGAGGAAGATCATAAAGCCTACTTTTATGTTTCAATTGTTTTCTACCTGCTATCGAAGTTGCCACATCTCTCATATTCAAAGTTTCAGTAACGGGACGAGGAAATCCAAAACGACACCGACGAATAACTTTACGTCCTACTTTTTTAGAGCGAAGACAATAATCATTATGTATATATCGTTGATGCGTATTAACACGCCTGTACAATAATGGCGAGATATTTTGATCCGGCATTTTGCAGCTTATATGTTGTAAATTAAATTTAGAGACTTCTTCAATAATAGATTAACCGAAAATCGGTGCATTTTTAATCCAAATTAATAAGTGGAAATGTTGTATACCTCTACCTTGGTATTCTCGTCGCCAGAAATAGTGTGTTACTTCTCCAATTGGATGATCTTTGGAGTTAATAAAGTCAAGCATTGCCCGAAATTTATTATCGAGAAACCTAGATGTTGATACAGGATCTCTAGCAACAAGTACATTAACGCATAAAGAAGTGTTATGCCATCTATTTACCTCACGAATATATTCACCTAAATCTTCCCATAACCACTCACTCGGACTTAATGTTAAAAACCATATCGCAAGTCCATAATGCTGCGTCATACAATTTAAATCACTTCTCGGTTTACGCCAATATTGCTCTGTATTTCGAAGTGTGGCAAATATTGTATTCAAATTAGATTCCAATAATTCTTTCGACACTGCTTCTAAGTATTCTGCAGCCGTATAACGAACTCGCGGATTAGTTATGTTCATTTTATGATAAATTCCACGACTTAACAGACAAATATTCGTATTGTTCAATAAATAAAATTAATATTGTTGATTTAATCTGTATTGTGGATGTTTAGATGTCAAACGACATTTAATAAATTCATGATCAAAAAGTTTGACTTGTCTAGTCTCATGTTGTCCATTAATACCAAAAGGATATAAATCTGGAAAACACATTAAATCTAAATATTGTTCACGATTATCCAAAGGCAAATCCTGAATTTTTAACATTTGATATAAGGTTGCCGCAGTTTTATTTGCTTTCTTTTTATATAAAGGATAGATAGTATATTATTTGTAATAGTCATCATTTTCATCAGTAACTTGAGTTAACATTGCTTTCTGTTGACCCTCTAATGTAACTTCTATATCATTTTTGATCTATTCTATCGGATCATTTAATAATTCAGGCACATCATCCAATATCGCTTCTGTATCATTTTCTATCTCTTCCATTTGGAATTCTGTATTTTTTAATTTTGACAAACATAAATCATTATGATTATTTGGCAATATAATATGAGAGTATAAAGTATTGTTGCGCTTTAACCACATTAAAGCGTCAAATACTTTCTTAACATCAACTATCTCTTCCCAAATAATATTTGATTTTGTCGGGATACTTCTAATTAAAATATATAATTCGTGATTATCATTTATTGGGTCAGTAGTAGAACATAATTTATTTAATGTCTCCTATAACGGAAGTGGTAAATGAAATGTTCTACCTTTAACTTTCTGTACCATTTGTCTTTGAGGTAGCTTTTTATTAATAACAGTTCCCATTTTGAGGACAGTTTGAAATGCTTTACCTCTCTGTATAAGAACTTTTTCAAATGTGTTAAGAGATGATATTACTTCGGGCACATCATCTGTGAAGAGATTATTCAAAATGCAATATGCAGGCATTAGACCTTTACGAAATTTGCCTATACAATAATTACATATATATCCCGCATTAATTTTTTGTTATTGTATATGTGCCATTAAATCTCTCCAAATTTGAATGTCTATTTGTGCTTGAAAACTATTGATTTTAGAAACATTTTTTTTATAACACAATTTCTCACATGATACGCAAATATGCCGTGGTATATCTGCTGAACGTTTAATCAAAGCCTTAAACGCTTCACGATATTTAGAAATAATATCATCATCGCTCAAAAATGTATCTGTCTGTTGATGTTTGTACATATCTGTTTTTTCTTGTGCAGAACTTACAATTTCATTTAATGTGTTCAAATCAGCACGAGTTAATGCCTTATCGAGATTTTCCATCTTTCGATAAAAATTTGTAAGTTAATAAATTAAACGCTTAATATTTCTTACTTTTGGAAAATGAGGTGATAATAATTGAACTGGAAGTAACATTCCTTTACAAAGTGTTAAATCAATATGACAGCTACGCGTATGACCCAACTTCTCATTTGAAGTTTTCATACTACATTCATGAATACTTTGTATCAATTTTGGTGTATTCTATAAAGTACATGTATTTATTGTTTCGAGAAACTTCTGATAACGTCCTATTAACAATGGATCGTCAATTTTACATGAAGTATTGCACAACCACGATTTTTTTGCTTGTATTTTTATTAACGGTAATATATTTACTACTTTTCCTTCTGCATTTATTACCAAAGGTTCCGATAGAGTTACATTATGATACGTAGAATCAATAAAATAATTTTCAGATGAGGCTGTATGTGTAGATATGCCACATAATGCATGTAATTTTTCTTCAATTGTAGAACATTCTGCGACAAGAGTCAAACTCACTTCTGATTTCCTTTTAATTAAAGCTAACATTTTGTATATATTGCTATTGTTTCTAATACACATACACCAACGTACAATCTTCTCGGCTTTTAATCGTTTCTCAATATGACCTTTAATACTGAGTTTTTAATAATATTTTGTATAAATGTTTCTAAAGAATTACGAATTTTTATAGAATTTCTCGACCAAAATTTTTCATATTTTTTAGTAACTTTTTTGGCAATATCACGATTATTTATTTCAAGTTTAGATTTTTTACTTTGATAATATCGCTTATCATAAAGCCACTTGTGATCAGAATCTAATCTTTTTTGTCTATCTCGTTCATATTGAAAGTTTTCCGAATAACGCATATGCTTTTGTGCGCGTTCATTTTCTAAATTCTGTTGATATCGATCGCACTGTTCAGCGCCTTCATTTTCTAAGTTCTGTTTATATCGATCGCGCTGTTTAGCACGTTCATTTTCTAAGTTCTGTTTATATCGACATCGTTTTTGAGCACGATTATTTTCTAAGTTCTTTTTATATCGATCACACTGTTTAGCGCGATTATTTTCTAATTTTTGCGTATACGAATCTTGTTTAGCCAGATTATTTTTTAAATCCTGCACACAACGCGGTCGCTTGTTAACGCATTGATTTTCCAAATCATGCTGATATTCTTTTTTATCAAGCGACGCGGTAGCGTCGCGACGCCAAGTATATAAAAAAAACGTTTCGGCTTGTCAACGGTTTGCCTATGTTGCCTATGTACAGGGGCCGCGACGCTACCAAGTAGCTTATCCGGAGTTTTACGTCTAATAAACTTTCGATTAAAATTCCTCAGGAACCAAGCCGTTAATCAAAAATCTAACGGCACTTTTCTTATACAATGTGGATGCAAGCTTTCGATTGCGACCAGTTTGAATAAGATTGGTGCAGTCAATCCTGAGGAATGATAATCGTATACCAGAAATGTGACATTTTTCGTTTTTCATCATTATCATAATAATCATAAGTTTCAGACTCTCACGTACGTGTGCTCGCACGCACACACGCAAAGCGAGTTTGTCCCTCAAGGCGCGTTTGCAGCGCTCATGTACGATTATTCGCTTGAGTGTGCAAATACGCCTTGAGAGACAATGTGTATGTGCGTGCATACGTATATGATACGTATCAAGCGGTACGCGGTAGCATCGCGACGTCAAGATATAATAACGTTATAAGGTTAATGTTCGCGACGTCAAGATATAATAACATTATAAGGTTAATGTTATATTTGAATCTGCTGCAGAAAATATATTTGGTCCTATCGAGTAAGTAGATTGAAATTTTGTATATATATATCTGTTTATATATGCTGCTTATATATGTTTATTTATTGTTTTATAAGTATATTATTTCTTGATTATATCTGAATATTGTCTAAATTATAGCGCTTATTTGCAGGATAAAGCAAAAGAAATCAATCAATCCTTTCAAGAAGGCCGGTATACTTTTAGCTGGGATTTCTTCAGCTACGGTATAAGACCGTATGCAATCCCAGCTGAAGAACTTTGCTAAACAGCGTAACATATTGGATTATAGAGATTTGGCAGTAACAGACAGTAAGTACAATATAGTAGCACATATAAAACATTCAGTAGCACATAAAACCAGATATGTAAATTAAATTAAATATTAAAATTCTGTTCTTTTCATTGCACACAGATAGAGGGAAGTGACCATAAAGCACTTAACTTCGGATGGACATAAAAACGATTAATAACTGTCGAAGTAGAAGAAATATTTACTATTTATAATGCGGTAAGGGGAATCCTTGCTCTTATGTTAAGTGATTGAACTGAAGTTGAATTCAATGTGTTGAATAGCTTGAAATTTGTGAAACACGAATACCGATAATAAATTTAAGCTATAATTATATAAGCTATTCAACACATTGAATCACGTGTAATATTATAATAGCATGTTGCAATTGCTTGTAAATTCCTACGATTTTATCAAAAATGTAATAATGTCAGTGATTTCTCTCTGATAATGTTCATAAAACTTATGAATATATATCTCGCATTGCAACATGCTATTATAATATTACACGTATGCAAAGGAAGCCAAAGTATTCATACGTAGTATTTATTTTTATTTATTATTCTCAAGGTGGATCTTACTGCAACAAAATTTTGATCATTTTAATTTATTAATCTGTTCATCAGTATACATACATAGTATGTATACTTTGGCTTTCTTTATACGTATAACTATATTACATTATTTAAGAAAATTCAATAACCGATCAAATGTTATACGTATAACTATATTACATTATTTAAGAAAAAGAAAAACCTATGATAATTATATATCACATTGCACAACATGCTATTACAATATTAGTTATACATATGCGAAGAAAGCCAAAGTATATATATACATAGTATTTATTATTCTCAAAGTGGATCTTATTGGAACAAAATTTTAATCGCTTTAATTTAGTAATCCGTTTGTCAGTATATATACGTAGTATATGTATATTTTGGCTTTCTTTGCATACATATTGAAAGACAGAAAGACGAATTAAGTGTGACTTGAAAAAAACTATATTTAATTATATGTTTGTGTAAAATAAAAAGAACAATTATAACTTTTATATATATATATTAAATTTTTATTTAAATATTCTATCTATAATTATATTTTACACATATATCTCGCAATTGTACAACATGCTATTATAATATTAGTTATATGTATGCAAAGAAAGCCAAAGTATATATATACATAGTATTTATTATTCTCAAAGTGGATCTTATTGGAACAAAATTTTAATCGCTTTAATTTAGTAATCCGTTTGTCAATATACATAGTATATATATTTTGACTTTCTTTGCATACATATAACTGATACGTTATTTTATAAAACAAAAAACTTATGAATATATATCGCAATATCAAAACATGTTATTATAATAATAGTTATATGTATGCAAAGGAAGCCAAAGTATATATACGTAGTATTTATTATTCTCAAGATGGATCTTATTGCAACAAAATTTTAATCGCTTTAACTTATTAATCCGTTTGTCAGTATACATAGTATATATATTTTGACTTTCTTTGCATACATATAACTGATACGTTATTTTATTAAAAAAAAACTTATAAATATATATCTCGCAATATCACAACATGTTATTATAGTATTAGTTATATGTATGCAAAGAAAGCCAAAGTATACATACGTAGTATTTATTATTCTCAAAGTGGATCTTATTGGAACAAATTATAATCGCTAAATATATAAAAAAAATAAAAAACAAGATTTTATTGCCTATATAGGATTCAATAAAATTAAGTGCCAATTCTACATAAATAAAACTACTGTATTATTGTAAGATAATATAATGTGAGCATATATATATTATTGTTGAACATTATATACTAAAAATAAAATTAATGAATGCCGATTATACAATAAAACTTTATTATTGTAAGATATTCTACATAAATAAAACTTTATTATTGTAATTTACTTATAATTATTGAATTTTATTATTATTAGATAAAAACTATATCATATTATTAAAAATAAAACGAATGCCAATTCTATATAAATAAAATCTATTATTGTGAGATAATATTTAAAAGAAAAAAAAAATACTTAAAAGGAAATACTTAAAATAAAAAATACTTTGTCTTCTTTGGTATCTTCTATGGTACTTTATTTATCTTTTTTGGCATTATAAATATTTCGCATTGTACAACATACGTATAACTAACATTACATTATTTTATAAAAGAAGGAAAACTTATAAATATCTCATATTTTTATATTAATAATGGTGTAAGTTTGTTTTATGCGACTTTGAGTTTATGAAAAATTTTCTTTCGAATTATACATCCTGTAAGATATACTTTGCAAATGAAAGGAATTTTAATCGCACTTAACATCAACAATATGATTTGTTTATTATAGCATATAATACCCTTAATAAGCTCTATAATAGTGTAATTTGTGATATATAATATTCAAAATTGTTGAACTTATCTTGAAAATCAGATTTCTGTTAATAAAAATAAAATGTGTTTTAATTTCATAGAAACCCGTGAATCTGTGAATCTGTCTATAACATTTCTATAAATACAAGATTGATTTTATGACAAATACTATTTCAAATCACAAATCTTTATAAACTGAATTGCTTCTAAATACTTGGCTAGTTAACTATTGATTTCATTTAGTTTTGATTTTTGATTTTTTAAAGGTTTTTATTTTTTTAGAGTTATTTTTTAGAGGAAAATCTTTTTTTATTTTTTTATTTTGTATGAAAATTATTTTTCAAAGAAAAACTTTTTTAAAAGTTATTTTGTAGGGATAGATATTAAACTTTTTTTGCGTACATGTTGGGATTTTTTTATATACTTGGCGTATTTTTTTTTTACCTTTGTGAGGTTTTTTTTAGTTAATACTTTCTAATAGAACATTATTTTCAGATGGAAAACGTTTTTTAGAGCATTTATTTTCTTTGTTTGCATGAATTTGTTCGTAAATTATAATACTATTTCTTTCATTGTTACAACACAAATCATTATTGCTATTAATTTTGCAATCGATATTATTTTTAATAGATAGCTTACTTGGAGAATATTTATCTGTTTCTTCATAAATATCATTCGTTGTTTTCATGAATTGTTTTAAAGCGTTTTCTGTTGATATTTGCAATTGATTATTATTTAACTCTTCCTTAGATTGGTAAATATCATGAATCTTTTCTAAACGATTCAATCTTTGTTGCTTTGTCTTACATTCACGTATAGTACGTATGCGTACTGCTTCAGTCTCTCTTGCTTTTATTACTGTTAATGGAAGTACTTTTTGAGGTGCACCATATTGTGAATCTTGTGGAAAATGCTCAATAATATTAGATTCAAAAATCTTTACTAAATGCAAACGCATTAAACTATGATTATATTTTACTTTCTCGGGTTTAATATTAAATAACAATGAAATTGCAAAAGCTATTGCGAAAACACCGCAATCGTTACCATTTGGTTGGTATTGTACAGTAGGAAACTGACAGGATTTTTCTCGAAGTTATATGTTGGAAATAATTTTCTCAAGAATTGTTCATGATGTCTGTGCAACTTCTTATTATTTAATGAATCATAAATAAATATGTTTTTCGTGTCGTAATAACTACACACCCAATGTCCATCTGATAAATCTGACGAACTATGTAATATATGTATATGTTTTTTATCTTCTGGTACAGATTGAATCGTATCAAGACATTGAATTCGCCACGTTTCGACAGGTCTATAATTTGTATAAATTTGTACAAGATGATCAAAATGTTCCATATGTATGTCGGTTAACCATTCGCCTCGGATAATTATATTTTTGTCTCTAGGTAATAGAATTATTAGGTTTTTTTATCTTTACAGACATTTTGTATATATTGCGACGACTTTTCCTACCGTCTCGTGGCTGAACGATAAACGCGGCCGCCGACTCGTTCTCTCCGTCGCGCGAGTGTAAATTGCGCCGACGAACAGGAGCTAATTCGCCGAACGGGAGATGCGGAAGGGTCGTTGACAAAAACGGGAAAACGGAGAAAAAGATCCACGCGCCAGGTGGGAACGGGATGTGAGGAGTTCCGCGCGTACCGTGACGATGTCCGAGAGATAATCGCGAGAATCGAACTTGGGCGCCAGATACGATCTTTCACGTATCAATTCGCGAGACACACGAAATAAGCGCGAAATAGACGCGAAAGAAATTGCCGGAATTCGCCACGGGCTGACTAGCTCGCCTAACGGTAGAGGGGCAGGGCGAGAGTTGATCGAACGCGAGAAATTGTGCAAGAGACGACAAGTACGTAAACGACAAACACAACTGGAAAGAAACTCGTAAATTAAACAGAGAAATTAACAGATTTATTAAAATAGCGGGAGCCGCAGCTCCTCGTGAATAGTAATGATAAACCGCGCGGATATACGGCTGCAGTAAAAGAAACGCGGCTGCGAGACTGGGTGTTAGACGCGGGGCGCGAAACCCCGGAGTGCGTACGCCGAGACCGCCCCGTTATATCGGCCGGAATGTTCGCTCGGCTTGAATTACGCCTCGCACTGCGAAGAAATGGATTATTACGTTCTTCTATAATTCGGACGCAACTCCGAATCAATTCTCGATATCACCTCGCCAACGGCGACCTTATCGCCCACTATTACCGCTAAATTATTAATACGCAACTTAAGATTAACAGGCAATTAATACAACGCGGACATGCTTCGATTTCGGACGGACATGTTACGCAGAATCGAATGCTCGGCACACACTCACGCAATTCATGCAAGAATCGCGAGGAAACTCTCACAAAACGCGCTCACAATTTCGAGACGCGGTGTTTTACAACCGACACAATACGTCGAATTTACGCGATTCACACTCTCACGTAACCCGTACAATAATCGTGAAGGAAAGTTGCACCGGACGTGCACGCAGAGTTTAGACGCGAAGATTCACAAACGAAAGACAAAAGTAATATAACAAATTGACGCGAATCACACTCACACTCAAACGACCGACATACAGCACCAACGAGACTTAAACGCTAGGCGTGCGAGAACCAACGCAAATATAATCTACGGAATCCGAATCTCCAGAGAGACGACACACGGTTCATTAAAAACGCGAGGTAATGTCTCGATCCGCGGAAACCGATACTTTCGAGGCTCCGGTGCTCGAATCGCTTGACGATGTGGCCGTGACGCGAAAATCTACACTAAAGAATCGGGCTTAGCCCGTACACCAAAGTACGAATTCACGGCGACGACGACAGAACGAAACGATTCCGGGCGCGATCGCGAGTGGCGAATATGGCGAAGGATAACCTCACCGGTACCGTTCCTCTCCTGGTGATTGCACGGGGTCGGCGACGTCGACGTCCTCTAACTCCGGTCCGTCCCTCGATCGCGGGAGTCCTCCTCGACCTCTTACGCCGCAACGCTCTCGCAAAAATCGCTCTCGCCTAGATTATCTCGGCTCCAGAATAAACGCCACTGTCTATTACGCGGGCTCACGCCAGTCTGATCCCGGATCGTCGCGATCCAGAATCGATACCTGTGGGCCAGCCGGGGCTGCGCACACGGGGTGCGTATTATCGCGACCAATCACGCGTTATCACGCGCTGTGGCCGGCGGGCGGCGCGCTCACGGTCGTATCGGGGGTGCGCGCGCCCCCGGTATTCCAAACAATAATTCGCTGGGGCCCTTTCCGCGGGGCCGTCGTGAGGTCTAGGGCGAACGGCTTGGCCGGAAGTATCGCTGCCACTCCTCTTTACGTCTTTTCCGGGGCCGTGTCACGCCATCGGGTGCAGGATTGCAGCCCCTCCGCGGGGACCGGATCCGCACGGGCCTGTGTCCTTGCGCGAGGATCCTCTCTCTGTCCCGTGCGTTGCGCATCACGTGTGCGGGTCCTGATCCCGCCGTGACGTAGCTAGACGTTAGATGCTTTGAATTCTCGGATTGCTGGCTGCTTGCCCCTCGGCGGTCATCCTTGATTGACGATGATATTTTCCGTGATGTTTTACCTACTTCCCGCTCTTTCTTCCGGTGAGGCTCCCAACTCAAATCATCATACAAAAAGAAACAACAAACGGAATTAATATTAAGCACGAAATCTCGATTAATGACGCCTCTCTGGAGGTAACGGTACGGTTCTCGCAATTATTCGACTGGCGCGGCCCTTTAGCCCGCGCTTTTCGATCGGAGCGGGACTCGGCGGACGCGCGCGAGACGGCAACGTCACAATATATAACGTAGTAGCGCTCTCTATAAGCACACAATAATTTTATAACTATAATATAAATGTAAAACAGCCTTTTACAAGTGCGTAACAATTTTATATGAATATACAATTAACTGTTCCTCAAAGGCGCACAGCAGCTTTATATCGGCGCACAGCAGCCGCTTTTCACAGGAACACAGCAGCCTTGTATCGGCGCACAGCAGCCTTGTATCGGCGCACAGCAGCCTTGTATCGACGCACAGCAGCCGCTTTTCGCAGGCGCACGGCAGCCTTGTATCGGCGCACAGCAGCCTTGTATTGGCGCACAGCAGCCGCTTTTCGCAGGCGCACAGCAGCCTTGTATCAGCGCACAGCAACCGATTTTTACAGGCGCATAGCAGCCTTGTATCGGCGCACAGCAGCCGCTTTTCACAGACGCACAGCAGCCTTATATCGGCGCACAGCAGCCGATTTTTACAGGCGCACAGCAGCCTTGTATCAATTAAACAACATTAAAATTAAATTAAAATAAATAAAAATAAAATAAAATTTAATTCAAATTTAATTAGAATTTCTTACCTGCTTACCACCGTATTTTTTGTTATGTACACTTTCATAATATCTATAAAAATTAATTAAGATTATTACTAATATAATTTATTTAAATATAATTTTTTTGTTTTAACAAGGTAATACACACCTATTTTCAATTAAAATTTTAAATGTACTATTTATAAGTTTATTAATACTTATATCGTTTAAAATATGTATGTACCAAATATATAAATATTTAATATAAATCCATTTTGTAATAATTCTCGAGTATTCTTGTGTATAGCATTTCTGGATAGTTGAATCAGGTAATCACACACGAGTGGAAATCGTTTGACCACGTTAATATTGACCACGGTCCCGAATGACCACGTTGATATTGACCACGGTCCCGATTGACCACGTTGATATTGACCACTGTCCGGATTGACCACAGTCCCGATTGACCACGTTGATATTTACCACAGTTCCGATTGACCACGGTCCCGATTGACCACGGTCCCGATTGACCACGGTCCCGATTGACCACATTGATATTGACCACGGTCCCGATTGACCACATTGATATTGACCACGGTCCCGATTGACCACGTTAATATTGACCACGTTAATATTGACCACGTTAATATTGACCACGTTAATATTGACCACGGTCCCAATTGACCACGTTGATATTGACCACGGTCCCGATTGACCACATTGATATTGACCACGGTCCCGATTGACCACGTTAATATTGACCACGTTAATATTGACCACGTTAATATTGACAACGGTCCCGATTGAAAAACCATGTAACACACGCACATGCGGGGGGTGCAAGGGGGGCCTTCGGCCCACCTCCCGCACTCCCACTGCCAGTCAGGCACAATGAACCTCGCTTTACAACTTGCAAAGTACTTGCCCTAGTAACGACATGTATTGATCCGTGGTCAATATTAACGTGGTCAATATTAATGTGGTCAATATTAACGTGGTCAATATTAACGTGGTCAATATTAACATGGTCAATCGGGACCGTGGTCAATATTAACGTGGTCAATATTAACGTGATCAATCGGGACCGTGGTCAATATCAACGTGGTCAATCGGGTCCGTGGTCAATTTGAACCGTGGTCAATCGGGACCGTGGTCAATCGGAACCGTGGTAAATATCAACGTGGTCAATCGGGACTGCGGTCAATATCAACGTGGTCAATCGCAACGTGGTCAGTCGCGACGTGGTCAATCTCAACGTGGTCAATCGGGACCGTGGTCAATATCAACGTGGTCAAACGGGACGCTCCCATCACACACACACACACATGCGCGCGCGCGCTCACACACGCGCACACACAGACACACACACATCACATCACATTACTTTTTATATCATATCAAAATAATATTTATTCATTATCAATAAATCATCAATACATATAATGTTATGGCTCCGGAGAGGCACGGTAGTTAGGATCGTGTGCCGGAAGGAATTTGGGAATTCGGGCTCCGCCCGAGTAACTCACTGATTTTATTATAAATAAAAATGACACTTTTGTATTCGGAATAAATATATATATATATCTGTTTTGTTCGTAAATTGGCTTAGTTACAAAGTTCCCGCACGTCACTCGCGTCGCGTATCGCGATGACGGATATCTTGGCGTGCGCGTGTCTGGAGTCGAGTTTCGGTCGCGAGACTCACTCCTCGATCTTTCGTATTTCTTTCTGCCGACTGCGTGGCTTTAATTTAATAGTTTCCCGTAATTAGCGTTATTGACTGCCCGCGTAATGTTAATTAATAATAATGATAATGTAAGCGTAATAATGTGATAATGTAATAAATAATAATGTTAGCGATGGGTCTTTTTATTATCTCCCTTTGGTTTCTCGGGAGGAGATCGTTTAGCGACAAGACCATGTGTCATGTCGCTCGATTTTGGCGGCAAGATCCGGATGCAAGCTAAGGAGTTCTAAGTAGGACTTCTTTGCTCGCATTTTCGCAATTTCCTTTTTCCTTTTTATTTTGCTTTTAAGTAGGACTTCTACGTTGCATTTTCGCAACGTCCTTATTCCGCTTGCCCTGATTTCCGCGTTTTCGCAATGAAGTGATTGCGCGGTCGCTCGGGCTTCGCGCGTGGCTCGCGTTGTCAGCGCTTCGCTCGGTCAACGTTCGTAACGTAATCTGTATTCGCGCTACACGTTGAGCAATGCCTTACCGTATAAAATAATATATCTCTAAAATAATATATATCTAGTAATTTGTGTATAGCCTTTTCGGGCTATAACGGGATCGTCCCGATTGCGCACATTACCGTTCGGACACGACAATATATCCCGATCGGACACAGACCCGATCGGACACAGTCCCGATCGGACACAGTCCCGATCGGACACAGGCCCGATCGGACACAGTCCCGATCGGACACAGTCCCGATCGGACACAGTCCCGATCGGACACAGGCCCGATCGGACACAGGCCCGATCGGACACAGGCCCGATCGGACACAGTATATCAGGTATATAAATATGAAACCGGAATTTTTGTATAGAAAATACACGTTTATTGTATGAAAATGATAAAAAATATTTTATTCGAAGTATTGCCCATTGCTAGCTATACATTTTTCCCATCTCTCTGACAATTTGTGGATGCCACGCCAAAAAAACTGTTGCTCCTTTGAGGCAAACCAGTCATCGAGCCATTTTCGTACATTTTCGTAAGAAGTGAAGTGCTGCTCAGCAAGTGCGTGTCCCATCGATGCAAATAAGTAGTAATCGGATGGAGCCAAGTCTGATGAGTAAGCCGCATGCGAAAGTATTTCCCAACTAAACGCCTCAATCGTTTCCTTGACCGGTTTTGCTGTGTGTGATGGTGCATTATCATGAAGCAAAATCACTTTGTGTTTTTTGATATTCTGGTCGTTTTTCACGCAAAGCTTGATTCAAATCGATCATTTGTTGTCGGTAGCGTTCAGTATTAACGGTTTTGCCAGGTTTTAGCAGCTCATCAAACTTTTTTGGTGGTCTTCCACGTTCTTCGTTTCTCACGTCATAATCGCCACTTTTGAATTTTTTAAACCACTCAAAGCACTGTGATTTACCAAGAGCATGTTCACCGTAAGCTTCGACAAGCATTCGATGCGATTCTGCAGCAGTTTTCTTCAAATGGTAACAGAAAATCAATACTGTCCGCAAATCGTAGTTTCTAGGCACAAAATTCGACATGTTCAACGCTATTAAAAACAATGCTGTTGTATGAAACTTGTATTGTTGTGAGGTGAAAATCTTTATCAGATGTCAAAACAAGAAAATGGCGCCAATGACGCGGTTTGACGGTAACTACATTGACAGCTAGGGCCATCTATGGGCAAATTCCGGTTTCATATTTATATACCTGATATCAGAAATATATAGGTTTGGGTTAGGTTATATCTTCCGGAAGTGGAGCCCCCCCCGTAGGGGAGGCGGAACATACTGCCTTCACGCATATACTTTTTAATACGTAGTAAGGTTCCACATAGGTTTACAACTTTCCACGCGAAGCGAGGTTCAACGCAAACTTGTGTGTCTAGTTTTTTGACAGTGGAGCACCCCCGTAGGGGGGGGGGGGGGAGGCGGAACATACTGCCTCCACGCATATACTTTTAAATGCGAAGTAAGTTTCCACATAGGTTTACAACTTTCCCCGCGAAACGAGGTTCAACGCAAATCTATGTGTCTAGTTTTTTGATAGTGGAGCCCCCCCGTAGGGGGGGCGGAACCCACTGTGTCCACGCATACATTTCCCCATCCACACAACAATTGTAGGATGGACCTAGCTTCGCGATGGGGACTGTGTCCGATCGGAACTGTGTCCAATCGGGTCTGTGTCCAATTGAGCCTGTGTCCGATCGGGTCTGTGTCCGATCGGAACTGTGTCCAATCGGGTCTGTGTCCAAACGAGCCTATGGTTGATCGGGACTGTGTCCGATCGAGCCTGTGTCCGATTGGGTTTGTGTCCGATTGGGAAATATTGTCGTGTCCGATCGGTAATGTGCCCAATCAAGACTCACTCGCTATAACATCCCTCCCCCGTAAAGAAAAAAAAAACGAAGGTGTAAAAGTGACGTTTTTCGCAAAACAAACAAAATTATTTTTTCTTATTCTAATGTACAATATTTTTCCCGTATATAGTATGAGGTATAATCGTTTCTTATTATTCCTATACTTATCTAAAATCGTGTAAATCGTTAAACTACGTTTTAGTATGGGTTTTGGGAATCCATAGGATATACGTGGTTCGTCTTCTTCGTATATCCTGACTGGCGGCCGTTTCGTATGTTTCTTTTTATTTTTTATAATTATATAAATTATTAATATTATTATAATTATTGTGGTTATTCCGCTTGTCACCATAGGATATACGAATTGTTTTTGCGTAAAGAATTTGTCATTAATGTTTTGCAAATCATTGTTTATATCCTTTAATTTATTTTTTAATTCTGTTAATTCTGAATGCTGTACGATGTTTTGTTGTTTCGTGTCTAGTATGTCTGTATTGTCCCGTATAAATGTAATATTAATTTCCGGTAAATACGTTTCTATTTCGTTGCCTTGTATGACTTCCTTTGGTTGGTTCGTCATTTCCGTTGTTATTAATTTACATTTATTTTGAAGTGTGATTTGCCCTGTTCCTTTAATTATTTTTCTAATTTCATTATAATTTTCGCATTGAATTATTATTGATTGTTCGCGTATAGTTGAATCCGTCTAAAAAAGACATCACAAATGTAAAAAAAAGCGCTAAGTATATCTTTCTCCAGCCAAAATAGTCCTTTACAAAAATTAATTGCCATCAAAAATATCTTCTCAAAAATTATATTTATTTTACAAAAATTTATCGCCACCAAAAATATCTTCTTAATAATTATATAATATTTATAAATTACATTTTATCTATATTAATAACACGGGAAAACAACTTAAAATATTAGCATCAAAAAGAAGTGAAATCCAAAAATCACGCTAAGTAAATTTAGGAAAATATAATGCATAATATTTAGTTGAATTGCTTTCTATAATTAGAATAGATCTATTTAATGTAAGATGCAAAAAATATAAAAATTGTGAAATTTTGCATTCTTTCATCTATTTAACATTTCATTCTATTCTATTTGCAGAAGCAAATAAAATGCAATAAAATATACATATATATATATGGCATAAGAGAGGGTGTAAAACTTAAAATTGATCGTACAAATGTATAATTATTATATATTTTTAAAATATTTATATACATATATACAAATAATAAATTATTTATATCTAAATAATTATTCATATTTATTTAATTCAAATATACTTAAACGTATATTCAAGAAAAGAAAATATAAGACAAAAAATTAAATTTCGAAAATTAAAAAATTTTAAGTTAAAAAATAAAAATTCAAAAATTAAGGTTAAATATATAAATACAAAAAATTTAATGCAAAAAAATTTAAAGCTAAAAATAAGTAAATTCAAAAAATTTTAAGCGCAAAAAAATTGACGTTAAAAAAATGAAAGTAAAAAAATTTCATGTGCAAAAAAAACTTAGCGCTGTTATTCCAATTAAAATTAACATTATGAATAAAATATAATACAAACTAAAATAACTTTACATAATTTTGGCTGGAGAAAGATATACTTAGCGCTTTTTTTTACATCTGTGATGTCATTTTTAAACGGATTTCACATATTTTTGCAAAGTTTATTTTAAAATATTAATCATATCAATATATTAAAAAATATATACGTGTGTGCGTGCGTACGTGCAACTATCATCATGTCTTTTAATAATTGCAATAATACTTTTGTTCTCACTTTTTCTCATTGTTTTTTCAAATGTTTTGCATATTTGTTAATATTTATATTTAATTGTAATAATAAATAAATGCTACTGTGTTGTATTAATAAATGCTAAATTAAAATATTCTTGTACTACGCGATGAATTTATAAAATGATACAAAATTGACGAGATCAAAAAATTTATTTTAAAGAAAATCAAATTTTAAATCTAACGATAGTAATATTTATTAACTTTGAAATTTCATGAGCAAAACTAAGATTTATTAAATTCACATCTCTCAATCCCACATTATCGTTCTTTTTTAAATTTTTTAATAGTAATAATAATAATAGTAATAATAGTAATAATAAAATACATTTATTTTAATTTAATATTAATAATACATTTAAATAATATATATTACTTTGATATCGTAATAGCACATACTCAGTGACCATCATATTTCGACATACTGCTATGCAAAATTTGTATATGATCTTGCATAGCTGAAATAGGCTCTATTGTTTCGGGATATTGAATTCTCCATGTATCACGAGGACAGAAAAAAGAGCAATTTTTTAGTAACGTTTGAAATGCGTCCATATGGGTATCTTCCAACCATGCATTTTGCTTTATAATATTTATGTCATAATTTGATAATTTTATTATATTTTTTATTGCCATTTTTGTTTTTGTTATCTCTTGTCCTTATTCAATTCACTTTGATTTATTTGATTATTTATATTATTAATTTTTTCAACTAAGTAATAATAATATGTAAATATAGCACTTACATGATTTTATCTTTGCAGTATGAATTGTCTGCTGCCAACCTAACTTCTTTCTAAAGAAAAAATAAAAGATATTAAGTAAACATTTTACAATTTTCAATATATTTTACGAAACATTTCGCATTATATATATATATATATATATATATATATATATATATATATACAGGGTGGTCCATTTTAAAAGAGCCAGTCAAATATCTCGAAAAATATGGAAGATACGGAAAAACGTTTCAGACAAAAGTTGTTTGGTTCGAAGGGGGACATAAGATGGTGCCATTGATGTGACCTTGGATAGTCATTTGAAGGTCACATTTAGGTCACTTTCAATTTCTTAAATGGAAACCCCTATTTTTCATTGCATATTCTTATAGCTTATGTCGAGAGCTTTCCAAAACACTATAATAAAGTATTTTTTCATTAAGTACTTTTTGAGTTATTTTACATTTTAATCTGACATATTTTGATAGAAAAAATAAAATATCTCGTAAAATATTTAGTTCTCGATAATCTTACTGTAATACTTTTATGTAATATTTTTTTTATACTAATTGATTTGTCCCATTATTCTGAACATAAAAGTATTACGGTAAGATTATCGAAAACTAAATATTTTACGAGATATTTTATTTTTTATATCAAAATATGTCAGATTAAAATATAAAATAACTCAAAAAGTACTTAATGAAAAAATACTTTATTATAGTGTTTTGAAAAGCTCTCAAGATAAGCTATAAGAATATGTAATAAAAAATGAGGGATTCCATTTAAGAAAACATCGATCACATTGACTTGGCCTTGAAAAGGTCACTCAAGGTCAGGTCCATATACTCATCATGTGTCCCCCTCTGAACCATACAACTTTTGTATAGAACACTTTTTTCCATCTTGTTTACTTTACGAGATATTTGCGTGCGTTGATTAAAATGACTCACCCCGTATATATATATACTGGATGTCCTAAAACTACCGTATTTCCTCTTAATAACAGATTCCTTAGAAAATTTCAAGACGAAAATCCTAATACAAAAATGTCGAGACTATAATAGTTTTTAAATGGGAAGCGATTATATTTTACGAATGACAGGGCTGAGATTTTGCGCGCTCAGATACGGCGAAATAGTACACACCTTCATGGTAACATTGATCGACCACTTTGACAGCTGAAGTTGAAACATGTCACAAATTTTTACTTGAATCATTTTTGAGATGCCTTTAGTTCTTGCATCCATTATTCGTAAAAAGAATATACTAATGCAATGCGTGAAAACAGAAAAACGGGAAAACATAATGACAATGCTATTGTAAATTTATACGATAATCATAATATCATAAAAAGGGCGCCCCATTCATAGAGCAATATTTTCATTTGTTATTTCGCCATGCCTGAGCGTACGAAATTTCAGCCCTGTCAATCGTAAAATTTAATCGCTTCCCGTTTGAAAACTATTATAGTCTCGGCATTTTTGTATTTGGAATTTTGTCTTGAAATGTTCTAAGGTATCTGCCATTAAGAGGAAATACGTAGCTTTAGGACACCCTGTATATACATATTTTGTAAAATGTAAAATTTTTTATATGAGTTTCTGGCTCAACACTATACTTCAATATTTATTTTTATATATAAAATAACAAGAGAAATGTGCTTTAATATTTATCTTTATATTTAACTATTATTAGTAATAATAATAATTTTATCAATAACGTTTCATTATCAAGATGAATAAAATAATATTTTAATTAATCAACAATCATGATACATAATTATTCAGAGATAAAGCATGCGTCTCAAATATATCCCGATATATTTATGTGTCAAGGCATTCCTCTATTCTCGATCGTATAACAATTATTAAAACTTTAAAGGTTATTATAAATATATTAAAGGTTATTGTAAATATAATAAATATTAAGACATTTAATAGAATTCGATAAAATTGAGTAATGTAACTAAATTTAATGCGAAATATTACGTTAACCTTAGATATTTTCTGTAATAAATAAATATAGAATTGTAGAATAAATTAGAAATACAAATTACCTTAATCTCCTCACGCCAATCACCAATATTTAAAAATATTACACTGCACAAACTATAACACAGTGAATCGCGTTGAAACAACGAAATCGAGAATCACTCTGCGCTACAGTCTGCATAGAAGTGTATATATATAAATGTATATATGTAATAAAACTATTTCTTTTGTTCTTAAATATTCAATGTTTTTGCTTCATTCGCTCCTCATCAGCGGCTTTGTATTTGTAATGTTTATTTTGTGAAAGTATGTCCAAACATATCATGTATTTAATAACAAAAAAGACGAAACCATAGAATATGTCAACAAATTATGTATCTATTGTAACAAGACGAAAGATATACTTATATTACATTTATTATATATATTTTTATATATAACGAGAAAGACGAAAGATATACTTATATTACATTTATTATATATAATTATTATATATTAATGAGAGACGCTATCGCGTTTCTTGATTTTGCTATACAGGATGTTTCATAATTCACCTTCACGAATTATTCCATACTGCATAGAAAGAATGCGGTACATTACATAAATTATGAAAAATTATTATTTAATATATTATTAATTTTATTTTAATATTTATATTTATGAGATATATGCGTGCGTGAATATTTATGCGTGCATGTGTGCGCGCGTACGTATGTGTGCGTATATGCGTATATGCGTTACATGTGTGCGCGAATTGTGTGGCGCGCGTATGTATATATGTGTGCGTGCGTATACATATCAATGAATCTCGAACAATATGGCGTCTTGCGAACAAAGCGACATACGTCTAGCGGCGTATCAGTGAACCTGGAAAACGGACTAGCAGCATAGCCTAGCGGCGTATCAGTGAACCTGGAAAACGGACTAGCAGCATAGCCTAGCGGCGTATCAGTGAACTTGGACAAACATGGCGTCTCGAAATGTGACACCTTTTTGGCCGAAAAATTCATATGAAATATCGAGATCTGTACATCAAGTGCAAGTACCAGTGTCATTTTGATATTATTATATTCGGAAAAATCCATGTTCTCGATTGATATGTTCATCTCTCGAAAGGATGGTCCGACGTACGAGATATTTCGAATTCATTTTCTAAAATTTTCAAAAAACGTCCTCACTCCGGTAAATGATACACGGTAGCGTCTGTTTACAGTAAACAAAAAAACGACGAAAGATATACTTAGCGAGACGCTACCGCGTCTCTTGATATAATCAAGTAAGTGACTGTCGCAACGGTATCCATATCGTTTCTGTCGCAATTATATGTTTACTTTTGCAGGCCTCTGTTTGGCTTTGTTGTTGCAAGTACATATGTATTTCGCACGGCGCGTTTGGATTAATACGGTGTATTGGTTGCGTTTTCTCGGATATGTATCTAGACTTTATTTGGATACAATTTTTTAAGTCGTCCTCAGTTATTACGATATACGTTAATCCTTCTCTATTAACTACTATTATTTCGTTTCTTACTTCCGCTTGAATAAATATATTTTTGTTGTCGTAAGTAGGTAATGGGGTTACTTTTATTATATCATACACTGGTTGTGAAATTAACGGGAATCGCAATACAGTAAATATGATTGATCCTTCACGGTATGCAGTTATTTTAATGTATTCTTCTAGTGCTAACCATTCGTCGTTTCGGATTTCGAAAGGGAAATATAAACCGTGAGTTAATTGGATAGCTGCTTCCTTTAAATGTGTTATAATGTCGCTAATAGGTGTTAGTACGGGATGCATAGTGCCCTTGCGTACATACGTAAAATATTCTATTACATCTTCCGTATCCCGAATTAAATCTGTTATCATCGCGATGATTACCGTAAAATGTTCGGTTATTTCTTCGCGAGTACTATATTCTCGAACATAATGATTTAATAATTTACCGTTATGGTCTAATATATTTTCTAATTTATCTAGGTGTACTATTGTACTATTTAAGATTTTTATTTGATTTTTTGCGACATGTTGAAGGATTTGTTGATTATTTTGCAAGAGATTTAACTGTTCGTTTATTAATTCTCTATCGTTCGCGTCCATTGTACCGAACAATGTTTTCGCTATTACACCTATTCCGTCGACGAGGCCTCTACGTCCGTTCGTCCGTGTCTTATATAGCGTATTTATTAGTGATCAATTTTGTTAATTGTTTCGATTCGTTTTTAAATTATCGCAAGTACGTTTATGGTGGAATTCCGATTTTATTTGTTCGCACATCTCGTTGGTTTGTTGGATGTATTGATTTATTTGCCATGCTTTATCGTTTAGCGTCGTTATATCTAATTTAATAACTAATTTCCACGTTTTTATGGCTTGTTGCATTTGTCCGATTTTCTCGAAATATATGCCGGGGTTGTGTAGAAATTCTTGGATTTTGTAAGGTGAATCCGGTTCACGTTGCCCCGTGCGACTCTCGGCCTGTCGGCTGTTCCAGCTGACGAGTATCCTGTAATTTTATATTAAAATGTTTCATATAACCGTCTTATCGGTTCTCATTTTATGAATTTAGCCTTTCTGCTTGCTAACTTTTAGCGTCGTTTGGTTTTTTATTCAGTCGCGCTTTACTGAGAGTTTAGTGAACATGGTTTGCGCGAGTTTAATCGATCGATCCCGTTATCTTCTCTCTTCAGAAGAAGAGGTTGACGGTGATGGTGCAGTGTTGGTGATTGTTCCTCAAACCGATATGAATATGGTGGACGACGGTTTTGACGATTTTTGGGTGCCCCCTCGCTATGAGCCCTCTGACGGGTTCATTCCGTTGTTGCGGAGACTATGGTTGGGTGTGCCTTTACCCATTCGAGGTGCTCGTCGTTTCTTTCTGAAGCAGATCCGTGAGCTCGGTATCTCTGAAGGGCGAGGTCGGGCGACGCTCGAGCAGAGGCGTCGTACTTTGGTGCGAATGCGATCTCTCACTTTGAACGGCGAGTAGGGTAAGTTTTTATTTTAATCTTCTATAAACGGTTTTAGTTTATTGGTGTGCATGCGAACTGCTTTCCTCCCCTTTTTTATCGTGTAGTTCACGTCTGAATTTTTTTCAATTATTACGTATGGTCCGGTCCATAGGGATTCAAGTTTCTTAGATCGTTCGCGTCGGAGGGTCTCGTCATGCATTAGTACTTTGTCGCCGACTTTAAATTTTACTTCTCTAGTACTTTTGTCATACTGTTTTTGGCTTTAATTTTTTCTTCCTTGATATGTTCTTTTGCGAGCTGATTCGTTGCTCTTAGTCTTTCTTTTAATTCTTGCGCGTAATCGTCGTAATTATATGTCGGTTTAGGCGGTCTCGTCAGTGACGTAGGTAGATCCGCTTGGTGCCCGTAGACTAATTCGAAGGGTGTATACCCTGTAGCTGTCGTGTTGCATGTGAACATTGCGAACGGTATCCATTCGTCCCAGTCTGTCTGGTCTTCGTTTATATAGTATCTTAAATATTCCGCTAATGTTCGATGCGATTGTTCTAACGCGCCATTATTTTCCGGATGATAGGCAGTTGTTTGTATTTTATTTATTTTTAATAATTTACATGTATTTTTAAATATTCCGCTAGGAAATTTGTGCCTTGATCTGTTAAAATTTTTTTCCGGTATTCCGTGTTCAAGTACAATTTTTGTAACTGATTTTGTAACTATTTTTGAATTCTTTGCTGACCGTGTTCGCTTCTTGGTTTGGAATCGGTATTGCTTTGCTGAATTTCGTTAAATTGTCTTGGAACGTTAACAGATATTTATTTCCGTTTGTTGTAACTGTTAGCGGTCCTACAATATCTAACGCACATTTTTCGAAAGGTTTAGTAGGCGTATCCGTGATTATTAACGGTACTTTATTTTTTCGCGATAATTTGTTTTTCTGGCACAATTCGCATTTTGCGATGTATTTTTCTACGTCTTTTGTTATTCCTGGCCAATTATAATTTAGGCGGATTCTTTTTATCGTTCGTTCAACTCCTTGATGTCCTCCTGTGGGTGCATCATGATATTCATATAATATCTGTTTCTACGTCGGAGTTTGTTTCTTCTTCTATTGCGAGAATTTCTCGTTCTTCCTCTTCTGTTTTATGCGCTTCTCTTATTACATTGCGGCTCAGTGCATCGGCGTTCGTGTTCGCTTGTCCGGCTTTATGGATGATTTCATAATCATATTCTTCGAGCTTTAATCTCCATCGGATCAATCTCGATCCGGAATTGTTCACATTAAATAACCAGATTAATGGTTTATGATCGGTTACGATTTTCAATTTCGTATCGTATATATATGGCCTAAAATGTTTTACAGCCCATACAATCACTAGTAATTCTTTCTCGGTTGTATTGTAATTCTGCTCCGCCCGCGATAAAACTCTGCTAGCGTAAGCAATTGGCCGGTCGTTACCTACTTTTCCTTGTGACAATACTGCTCTGATTGCATAGTCAGAAGCATCAGTGGTCACTATGAATTCTTGATTGAAATCTGGATACGTTAGCACTGGCGCCGTCATTAATCTTTCTTTTAATATTTCGAAAGAATTTGGCTGTTCTATTGTCCACTCGAATTTTTTCGTATTTAAATGTTGCGTGCGTAGTAGTTGTCAGATTTGCCCGTGTCTCGAATTAATATACTTAAAATTTTTTCTTGCTTGTATCGTATGTATTTCGGATTCGATCTCGTGTTCTATGTCTTCGAGGGTGACGTTCGGCGTCTGTATCTTGATTTCTGTATCGGTTGTATTTATGATACTAACGGGACACGTATAATCTTACGATTCCATTAAGCAATTTCCAAGATAGATTCCTGGAGCTGTTTCCTCTGCTCGTACTATTCCTATCCGATTTTGATTCGTTGTCGCTTTTACGATGGTTTTGCTGCGCGGTTTTAGAATCGTTTTGTTAAGCGAATGGAATTTTAGTATGGCGTTTCCTATTTTTAATTGATTTTGATTATAATCACAGGATACCGAATGTTGTCGAAGGAAATCAATTCCTAGTATTCCTTCATATTCGATCGGTAGGTCGTCTCTTACAACGTAAAATTCGTTTTACCTTGTGATTTTCTATTTTAATCGTGGCGTACATTCCTATGGTGTGTACTTTATGCCCGGTTATGCCTGTGAGCGCGATTTTATCCTCATGTATTAGTGTGTCGTCCTTCAAATGTTTCAATTTTATTAATGAGATGGTCGATCCCGAGTCGTACAACATCTGTATTTTTTCGTCTTTTGCTTGTCGCATTGGTAATGCTATTAGCAATAAGTCCGTCTTACTCTGTGAGTGCGGCATATCTTTATTATGCGTAACGCGATATTCGGACGCAGGTCGCGGTTGTTTCTTTCACGCTTCCTCCTGGTCGTCTTCGCTGCTGCTACTTGTGCTTTCGGCGTTCTTTTTCTGTTGTCGCGAATTCTTTTGGTCGCGTGTATTTTCTTCGCGCGTTTTTTGCTGATTTCCGACTTTTAGTTTATTTGTACTACTTTTCGGTTTTCCGTTCAGGATCCAGCATTCGTCACGGCTGTGTCCTGTCCTTTTGCAATGCGAGCAGTATTTACTTATCGCGTTTATCCGCGAGGGTTTTTCCGGTTTCGGGAGCGCGTATCGGCTACTTCGACAATCGCGTCTGTAATGTCCGTTTTTTCCGCATTTAAAGCATTGGGGTCGAATTTCGACTATTTCGCGAGTAACTTGGTTCGGTTTTATTTTTATTAACAAAACTACTTGTTCTCGCCGTTCCCAGTCTGAGTTTTTCTTCGGCGCTCGCGCCCGTTATCGCTTCTTGGAGCGTCGTATATCGTTGTGCACGTACGAGTACTTGTAATTCGTCGTGTAACCCGATTTGGAAATTTATTAACGCCTGCTCTTGGATTGTTTGTTGAATCGTGCGTTTTAATGATGCGGAATGCTCTTTTCGTTTGATCATCGAATCGTATAATTTCATGGCTAGTAAATCAAAGCGTTATCCGAAAGCGTGCGCAGTTTCATTCGGCTTTTGTTTTAGCGAAATAAATTCGATCTGTAAATGTGTCGTGCTTTGTTTCGACTGTTAACAAGTCTCGAGTTGTTGTTTTAGTTCGTCGAAAGTCTGAATATTTCGTGTCTCGAAATCCTGCATGGCTTTTCTTTTTAGTTTCATATACAGGGTATCCCATAATTCGCGGATCACCCGCCATGTGCAGGTAGAGCACATGAAATCGAGAAGAAAAGTCCTTTACCATTTTGCGATTTTCGTAATAATTATTAAGAAATTAATTTAAAAAGATGGGCCAATCCATGCCTTACACAAGCGCGCGGCGAGAAGGGACTTCCTACTCAGGCGTTGCTAGGTGCGCGGCGAAGCGGTGGGAGGGGCGCTGTATACGGCTACGTACGAGCGAACGCTGAAGCCACGCATCTCGAACTATTGTCTCTCTCTCTTTCTCTCTCTCTCACACTCTCTCTTTCGATCCGGATGCAAGCTAAGGAGTTCTAAGTAGGACTTCTTTGCTTGCATTTTCGCAATTTCCTTATTCCTTTTTATTTCGCTTTTAAGTGGGACTTCTACGTTGCATTTTCGCAACGTCCTTATTCCGCTTGCCCTGATTTCCGCGTTTTCGCAATGAAGTGATTGCGCGGTCGCTCGGGCTTCGCGCGTGGCTTGCGTTGTCAGCACTTCGCTCGGTCAACGTTCGTAACGTGATCTGTATTCACGCTACACGTTGAGCAATGCCTTACCGTATAAAATAATATATCTCTAAAATAATATATATCTAGTAATTCGTGTATAGCCTTTTCAAGCTATAACAATATGTTACTACGTGTGCAAAATTCTAAACGAATAAACTATAAATCATACCATTAATAAATCTTGCATGTATAGTTCTTGTTATATCTAAATAAACAATATATTCCACAAATATATCCTATATACAGTTCTTACTGTTTCTCAATAAACCAAATTATTTGATAAAGTTGCATGTAATACACGAATTATCTTGCACATGTAAAAGCATCTATCTTGCGCATATAAGAACATATACTCATGATTTATTAATAATAAATAGATACTATTTCAATGTGATAAAAAATAATGTAAAATGTTTACCTATCCAAATGTGATTGAACTATCCCAATTAATATAAATATATATTTTGCAATAAGCAAGTGTGCAGTTCAAAATTATTTAAATAATTAATTCAAATTTTAATTTATTAATTTAAAATTTATTAATTATTTAATTTAAATTTATTTAAATAATTAGTTTAAAAATTATTTTAATGTACGTAAAATTTAAAATTATACTAAGCTAATATAAATATTGCAGGAAATTTGCTTATAAAGAAGTGAAGCGGTAAATACAGCGAAAAGGGGGTCCAGCCCCAATGACCTTGACCTTGACATATATTGTCAAGGACATAACCCTGAGTAACTTTTTCTTCTAATTTAATCGTCGCTCGTTGTTTATTAAAAAGTTATTATCAAAAAAAGTTTTACCTTTTCCTCTTCCCCCGGCGTGCTAATCTTCCACGTTTCAGTACTCGAGAATATCATTATCAACATTATATTGCTGATTTTTTATTTAAAAGACTATACTTTTGATAAGCGTATTGATGTTTTTTTTGAAATAATGAGCAGATTATATCCAATAAATAATTAAGGTAAAAATGCATAATAACGTACCCAGCTCCAATGACCTTGACATATGTTGTCAAGGTCATGACTCTGAGTAACCCTGTGATCCTCTCTGTTAGTGTATTGTCACCATAATTGCTGCCATTTTCTTCACATTCTGAGAAAGAATAAAATTGTGTTTATATTAAAAATGGTTATATAATTTAAATTTCAACATATGATGCATATACAGATGTGTGTATATGTGTGTGTGTGCGTGTGTGTGTGCATGCATGCATGCGCGTGTTTGTAAAAAAAAAAATATATATATATATATATATATATGTTTAAATAAAAAATATGCACCTGTAACTCTCTTTATTGTTCTTATTGACTTTTGTATAACTGTCTCTGCTAATGAACTGTCATTATAAGCGCAGTTATCTTCTTCACATTCTGAAAAAGATAAAAACATAGAAAATAAAAAAAATGTAATTTTAAATTAATTTTAAATTTTAATAATTTTATAATAATATACAATGTATCTATATATGCATATGTAAATAAAAAATATATACCTGACACTCTTTCTGTTAGTATGTCACTAGAAATACAATCATTTCCTCCACATCCTGAAAAAAGTAAAATTATAAAATATTAAAAATAATTATTAGATTAAATTTCAATATAATTATAACAATGTATATATATATATATATATATATATATATATATATATATATATATACATATATGTATATACACATATATATAATAAAATTACTGCACCTTCATTTCTCATTGTTATTATTGTTGTGCCTCTAGCCGCTAAGGAAGAGGTCTTTAGGGATTTATACGCCCAAAGGATTAGGATCCACGCTCGAAATAAGACACTCCCGGACGTTAGGTAGAAGTTGATATATTTCACAGGTTTTTGTACACTTTTACTTATTCGCGATTATAATAGTCGGGTGCGACACGTACGGTACTTCGATACTATCGATATATGCGAGCGAGTAGTGAGCGAGTAGCGAGCGTCGGTGCATCTCGCGCTTATTATATATCTTAATTAATTAGGTCGTTGATTAGGGAGGAGTGTGGTGCCCCTGACCGGGGCATATCTCGTGCTCCGCTCGTCAGCTGTCTCGTCAACTGCTTGCTCAGCTTCCGAGAACTTGACCGTGACTTCCTTCTCTTTAGTCACGTATCTTTACTTTATTTTATTAATAATCTTTTATTACTTTTATTCTTTCTTAATTACTTTTCCTTGAGCTCTTTCCCTGATACTAATGCTTTGCTTTAGTCAGCTCTTTCTCAATCTTTTCTGTTCTACTTTATTTTACTTGTTTTATCTTTTAATATATTGAGAAATTGGTCGGGTTACGACATCCCTCCCCCTTTGGAAAAAGAAAATTAACTAAACGTGAATTTTCGTCTACATATCTTTCGCTATACATTTTTCGCATTTTACAATCATTTCTTATGGTTACTTTATTTTAATATAGCATCGCAGTGTTAGTTATCGCGGTGTCAGTTTCTATCTCAGCTGTTCTATTCCATCCGCTTGCGGTGCCGTAGATGTGCTCTTGAATTATTTTCAGTTTGCACATCGGATTTATATTGGTTTCTGGTAGTTTTTTCTTTTCTGTCTTATATTTTTTCTTGGCGTATATAATTGCTATTATGGTAATTATTATTATTATTATTATTCCTGTGCAACTTGAAGCTACGGGATATATAACGTGTTCGTTAGTAGTAAAATAATTGTTATTTAAGTCTTCGTTTGTTTCGTCAAGTCTTTCGCTTCGGTCCCTTAATTCTGTCGGGTTTCTAATGACTTTTCGTAATTTTATCGGTCTAATTTTGTCCAGTATTTTTTCGTTTCGTTTGTCATGTATCATCGTAAGATTGTAATCTGGTAGATTTGTCTGTACGATTGTTATTATCACGGGCTTTTTTGTCCGTATTATGACGTCTTGCGTCGTTAATTTACATTTTCCTTTATTGTGATTTGTCCGCTTCTTTTTATTTCTAGTTTTTGCGTTGCGTCGTTTTCGCACGTTATTTCGATCAGTTGGTTTGCTCGTGTAGAGTATAACCATGAGTTTGCATTACTCAGCGCTGTCCATATTGTTGTATTCGTGTGTATGTGTCGAATATTACAATTGTTTGTGTATGTCTCTAACTGTACATACGCTTGTACTTCGCATAGCGCTCCTTCGTCTAAATAATGTACGGGATAATTTTGTTCGCAAACATATTGGTCATTATTTCGCACGCATTTATTTAGATCATTTTCGGTAGGCGTAAAATACGTTCGGCTATCTACGTCTATCGCTATTATCGGTTGATTTACTTCTATAAATATAAATGTATTATTGAATTTGTGCGTAGGTAATGGGATTGCCTTTATTATTTCATACTCGGGGTATGTGATTAGCGGGATTTTTATAATCGTAAATATATTCGTATTATCGTAATACGCGCTAATTGTTAAGAACTTTTCGATTGTTCTCCAATTTTCTGCGGATATTTGAAATGGGAAGTGCGTTCCCTGCGGTATTTGTAACGCTGTTTCCTTGAGGTTATCTAGAATGCTTTCGATGGGTAATAATCTTATGTCGATTATCTCTTTTTTCGCGTTCGTCAGATGCGCGATAATGTCCATAAGATCGTTCGTTAGATCTTTTATTATGGCATTTAATATTATGAAGTGTTCGTCGAGATCTTCTCGTTGTCCGTATCCGACTTCTGTTTGTATCCAGGCTTGTCGCATCTTCTCTGTTATATTTAAGAATTGTTCTTCATTTTCCTGCAGAACTTTTTCAACATTATCCACATGCGCAATGGTTGCGTTTAATATTTTAATCTGATTTTTCATCGCGTGCTGCAGCGTTTGCTGATTTCTTTGCATGAGATTTAATTGCTCCTTTATAATTTTTTCGTCGTCTGCGTCCATTGTGCCGAAGAGTGTTTTGGCTATCGTTCCTAGACCGTCGATTAGCCCTCGTCTTGTCTTCTTGGGTGCTTGGTACGCAAATTTTAGACGTT
This sequence comes from Formica selysi, assembly GCA_009859135.1. Classification (NCBI taxonomy): domain Eukaryota; kingdom Metazoa; phylum Arthropoda; class Insecta; order Hymenoptera; family Formicidae; genus Formica; species Formica selysi. The sequence goes on along the minus strand of WHNR01000030.1, from coordinate 1,453,652 downwards.
TTAGCAATTTTTCTGCTTGTTCTCTGTCCTTTTCTGCTATTTGTAGCAGGTTGTGGCAGGTTTCTTTCATTTTTATTTGCAATGGTTTATCGTAGCATAGAGCTCTCGTCTGTGCCATATAGTTTTTCACTTGTTCATGTCGATGGTCCATTGCGGCGATGTCTATTTTTATCACCATTTTCCATGTGGATTCGATTTGGTTTATCTTGCCCATTTTTTCGAAGTAGATACCCGGTTCATATTTAAATTCTTTTATTTCGACTTGGGTATCAGGTTCGGTTTCCTTACAGGTGCTCCGTGCAATAAGACTCCTGTAATAGAAAGCTTTGTATTATATTATAATATTTTCTTAGAATCATTTGCGGTGCATTCTCTTTTTCTATGGATGCATATACAGCTATTTTTTGCTTTTATCTAGCCCTTTTCAGGCTTTTTATTCGCTCTTCCATTCAGTCTGTTTTCCGACGTCGTCTTGTATTGAGCGTTTCTTTTTTATTTTCTCTCGCGCTGTTTTATTATCGTTTTGTGTTGTCGATTGGTGTTTTCATGGCTCCGAATTCGAGTGAGTTTCGTTTTGCTGCGGGACAGAGTTCGGTGATAACGGGCGTCGCAAGATCCGGGGCAAGATCCGGAGGAGCACGACCATTTTGCTCACTCCTTTCGGGATCAACTCTCGGCGCCCGCGTTTGTTCGCGAGATCGATCTACTAGGTCTTCCGGATGTAGTGATTGACCGTGCCGTTGATTTTGTGCCGGAAGTGGCTGTGGACGCTCTGCCGCCCCATTTTAATCGAGGTCGCGGGCTTGAGTTCCGCTGGGATCCGGCTCCTCGTTTCGTGGGACGTGGTTGGTTTCTCAACCCCGATCCTCGTCTTGTGGGTCGTGGTCGCTTCCTCAACCCCGAGCCTCGTCCTGTGGGTCGTGGTGCCGTAGCACGGGAACCTCGTATCATTACCGCGGTTCGTCCTGGGTCGCCTCTTCTTCAGGCTATGCGGGAGTGGAACCGGGGTCGCGGTGCTGGACGTGGAAGTGGAGGGCGTTAAGGTAGGAATTTTTTATTTCTGTTCCTTATTATCTATTCTATTTTTTATTTTATTCGCGCATTTTTCTTTTTCTTTTTCTTCTTTCTCCTACTTTTTTAATTTTCGATAAATGGTTTTAATCGATTTATGTGGACGCGTATGGTTTTCCTTCCCCTTTTTATTGTGTAGGTCACTTCCGAATTTTTTTCGATTATCGTGTAGGGTCCGGTCCATAGGGAGACCAATTTCTTTGATCGTCCTCGGCGAACTGTTTCGTCGTACAAGAGGACTTTTTCTCCTACCTTGAGTTTAATTTCTTTAGTCTTTTTATCATAATTTTCTTTGGTTTTTATTTTTTCGTTCTTCAGATGCTCCTTTGCAACTTGCTGTGAGGCGCGTAATTTTTCTTTCAATTCTTGCGCGTAATCATCGTATGTATACGTGGGCTTAGGCGGTTGCGACAATGTCGTCGGTAATGTTGCTCGGTGCCCGTAAATTAATTCGAAGTGTGTGAACCCTGTCGCCGTGTGCGGTGTCGTATTATACGTAAACATCGCGTAGGGAATCCATTCGTCCCAATCCGTTTGATCGGCATTTATATAATGTCGGAGATATTCGGCTAGAGTCCGGTGAGATCGTTCTAGTGCTCCGATGCTTTCCGGATGATACGCGGTTGTTTGAATCTTTTCGATTTTTAATAGTTTGCACGTGTTTTTAAATATTTCACTTAAAAGATTTGTTCCTTGATCCGTTAATATTTTTTCTGGGGTACCGTGTTCGAAAATTATTTTCGTCGCAAATTCTTTTGCAATTGTCGCGGCTTCTTGATTCGGTATCGCAATTGCTTTGCTAAATTTTGTTAAATTATCTTGAAATGTTAAAATATATTTATTTCCATTATTAGTAATCGTTAGTGGACCTACGATGTCCAATGCACATTTTTCAAAAGGTTTATCGGCAGTATCCGTTATTATTAGCGGTGCCTTAATTTTTCGCGATAATTTGTTTTTTTGACAAAATTCGCATTTTGTTATATAGTCTTCGACATCTTTTGTCAATCCTCGCCAATTGTGCATTAGGCGAATTCGATTAATCGTGCGCTCTTTTCCCTGATGCCCTCCTACAGGTGCATCGTGATATTCGTATAGAATACGTCGCTTCTCGTCTTCCGTGTATTTTCGCGTTATCTTCGTGTCGGTGCTCTCATCCTCCTCGACGCTGTTGATATCCGCCACTTCGTGTCGACTTAGCGCGTCAGCGTTTCTGTTCGCTGTCCCGGCCTTGTGTATGATCTCGTAATCGTATTCTTCTAATTTTAATCTCCATCTAATTAATCGAGATCCAGGGTCGGTTACATTAAATAACCATATGAGCGATTTATGGTCTGTGACTATCGTAAATTTCGTCCAGTATAAGTACGGTCGAAAATGTTTAACGGCCCAAACTATTGCCAATTGTTCTTTTTCGGTCGTATTATAATTTTGTTCGGCTTTTGCTAATATTCGACTGGCATATGCTACTGGTTGATCTTGGCCTATTTCCCCTTGCGATAATATCGCTCCGATTGCATAATCTGATGCATCGGTCGTTACGATAAATTCTTTTTCGAAATCTGGGTATTTTAATAAAGGTGCCGTCGTTAATTTTTCTTTAAGCATTTCAAATGCTTGTTGTTGTTCTTGCGTCCACTCAAATTTATTTTGCTTTTTGGTTAACTTCGTTAGTGGTTTCGCGATTTTAGAGAAATTTTCAATAAATTTTCTATAATATCCGGCTAATCCTATGAAAGCTTGAATATCTTTTACTTTCCTAGGCGTCGGAAAATTTCTTACGGCCTCTAATTTAGATGGATCCGGCGATATTCCGTTTTCTGTGATTATATGACCTAAGTATGTCACTTCTTTTCGTAGGAATTCGCATTTGTCCGGCTGTAATTTCAGATTGTTTTCTCGCAATCTTCGTAGGACTTCGATGAGTCTCTTGTTATGATCTTGTAGGCTGGCTCCGTAGATTACGATGTCATCTAAATATACTAAGCATTTTATTCCTTGTATGCCTATCAGTATTGAGTTCATTAGCCTTTGAAATGTGGCTGGCGCATTTTTTAATCCGAAGGGCATTCTATTGTATTCGTAATTCCCCTGAGGTGTGGAAAAAGCAGTTTTGCATTTGTCGCCTTCTTCCATCGGAATTTGGTGGTATCCGGATGCTAAATCCAGAGTTGTAAAGTACTTGGCGTTTCCAAGTTGATCTAATACATCCTTTATATTCAGTAAGGGAAATGAATCTCCTATAGTTAGATCATTTAATTTTCTAAAATCTACGACTACCCGTAATTTCGGTTTTCCTGACGCATCGGCTTTCTTAGGGACTACCAATAACGGTGCGTTCCATTGGCTCATGCTTGGTCGGATTATTTTATTTTTTAACATTTCTCGGACTTGTCGATTTACTTCCTCTTTATGCTTCTCCGGCAGGCGGTAAGGCCGTACGTTGACCGGTGAGCTATCTGCTTGCGTTGCAATCTTATGCGTGACGGTATCTGTGCACGTCAGTGGTTCTCCTTCGATATGCATCACGTCGCTAAAATCCTTGCAGATTTCCATTATCATTTTCTTTTCTTCTTTATTTAAATGTTGTGTACATAATAATCGTAATACTTTTTCACTACGCGGGATTACTTCCTCTTTATTTGGCGTTCGTATTACGTTAATTTCTTCTGTTTCACTTCGTTCGATTTCCTCTATACTTACTTGCGGCATTAACATTTCGATTATGTTATCCGTTGTATTTAGAATGCTTACTGCACATATGTAATTCGTAGGTTCTACTAGGCAATTACCTATAAATATTCCTGGTATTGTTTCTTCTGCCTTTATCACGCCTATCGTGTTCTTATCAGTAGCGACCTGTATTATAGTTTCGCTACGTGGTTTCAATGTCACTTTTAGATAGGGATAAAGCTTTAAGATATGCTGTCCTACCTTTAATTGTTTTGTTTTATAATTGCAAGTGGCTTGATGTTTTCATAGGAAATCAACGCCTAGTATTCCGTCATATTCTATCGGAAAGTCATCCTTAACAACGTACATAGTATGCTTGATTCGGCGCTTTTCCAGAGTTATTGTCACCTTAAATTTTCCAATTGTACATATTTTATGTCCCGTTACGCCGGTGAGCGTTATCTTTTCTTCTTTTATTAACGTTTCGCCTTTTAAATGTTTCACTTTAATTAGTGATATTGCGGCTCCTGTATCGAATAGCAAATTTATTTTTTCGCGTTTCGCTTCTCGCATTGGTAATGTGACAAGGTCCAATCCTGTCTGTATATGCGGCGTATTTTTAAAGTGTGATACTTGATATTCAATTGCAGGTCGGTGCGATTTTCTTTCGTTCCTTTCCTCCTCTTCGCTACTTTGCGCGGAGTTAAATTTCTTTTTTCCTTGCTCGCTATTCTTGCGGTTTTTATTTTCCGGTCGCGAATTATATTGTTTGGTTCGGCTCGATTGATCTCTATTGGGTCGTCCGTGTAATAACCAACATTCTTCGCGATCGTGTCCGGATTTTTTGCAATAATTGCAATATTTATTTACCGTATTTACGCGGGGTTGTCTATCGGGTTTCGGCAATGAAAATCGGTTCGCGTATCGACTAGTTCGACAATCTCGACCGTAATGCCCGGTTTTTCCGCATTTTTGACATTTCACACTCATTTGATTTTCCTGTTTATAGGTCGGTGTAAAATTGATTTTGCTTCGCGTGCCGGTTGCGGACGGTCCTTTGACTTTTTCTTCCGCGTTGGCCGCTGCTATTGCCTCTTGCAACGTAGCATATCCTCGCGATCGAACAATTGTTTTAATTTCGTCTTGCAATCCTATTTGGAAATTTTCTAAGGCTTGTTGCTGTATTATTTCCATGATTGCGCGTTTATTATCTACTGTATGATGACGTCCTTCCATCATCGATTCGTATAGCTCCATGGCTAATTTGTCGGCTCTATGTCCGTAAGTTCGCGCGCTTTCTCCGTTCTGTTTTAGCGTGTTAAATTCAATTTGTAGATGGGTCGTACTCTTTTTACTCGCATAGCAGACCTCTAATTCATTTTTTAATTGCGCGAAGTCTCGAATTTTTCGCGTTTGGAAATCTAGCATTGCTCTGCCTTTTAATTTTGTGCATAATACTGCTCCTAATAGCGTTACTTCATCTAACGGGTCGATATGTTCTACTGCATATGTAGTCGCACTTAGAAATTCTTGTAATTTATTTGGCGATCCGTCGAATTCCGGAATCATTCCGCGAGCTTCTTTTAATGGTAGAAATCCGCGTCCTCTTCGATGTCGTACATCTTCGGGTGTGGACTCGTACGCGGTTTCGGTTCTTTCTTCTGGCGGAGTTCTATGCTCATTGTTTTGTCGGGGTTGCGATCCTCTCATTCTTAAATCGTATATCTCGGCATGCATACTTCTAATTTCCCGTCTCATTTCCTCTCTCATTTCCCGCAATATGTCCCTAAGGTCGTCGGCTGCTTCGTCCGTTTCTTTCTGCGGTTTGTATTGAGCTTGCGCGTTTGATTGTGTCGCGTTTCTATTTGCTTCTTCTTGTAATCGCTTGATTCCCTCATCGATATCTTCCGATGTGATGGGTTGCGATGCGGAAGCGTTTGAGTTATACATGTCTCGAGTACGATAGATTTCGTCGGGGTCAAAAATACTTGAATCGTATGACGTTAGTGAGAATTCGCGGCGGTGTGTTAGTCTACTAGACGCGCTTATTGATGATGCGACATCAACATCTAGTTCTATATTATTCGCTATTAAACTGTTGTCTAATTCGCCGAATGAAAATTCGCGTTCGATTACAACGTTTGCTCCGAGTTCTGGTTCGGACTAATTCTCGCTTGAATTTAATTCGTTTAAATTTCTTCGTACGTTATCGCGTATATCCCGGAGTGCTTCTGCTGCTACTCTTATAGGGCTTACTGCGCTATTTCTAATGGCTCTATTCGCTGGTTCGCTAAATAGCCACGATTTATTCGCTACGCTCTTTTGTGGCGCGTTTCGGTTTTCCGACATTCACGCGTTTATAAATTTTTAATTGTTCGACTTACAATAATACGATGAGCAGCATTGTCTCTCGTTCGGTGTCGGCCGTCGGGCGTCGATCGTCGCGTGCTGTTGAGATAGGTCGGTGCGCCTTCTCAGGTTCCGCTTATCGTTGTCGCCTCGATGTACCGGATGACTCGAAGTTCCTGATGGACTTCCCTTTCCTCGGTTGTAGTTGTTGACCGTTTGACGGAGTTTCCTTTGCTGTCTCTCGTTCTGTCGATTCCACGGAATTTTTCTTCCTCGTGGTTGTGGACCTTTGCCGGTGTCGATCTTGTTAGAGCTGGCGTATCCCACCGCTGCCACCAATTAATGTTGTGCCTCTAGCCGCTAAGGAAGAGGTCTTTAGGGATTTATACGCCCAAAGGATTAGGATCCACGCTCGAAATAAGACACTCCCGGACGTTAGGTAGAAGTTGATATATTTCACAGGTTTTTGTACACTTTTACTTATTCGCGATTATAATAGTCGGGTGCGATACGTACGGTACTTCGATACTATCGATATATGCGAGCGAGTAGTGAGCGAGTAGCGAGCGTCGGTGCATCTCGCGCTTATTATATATCTTAATTAATTAGGTCGTTGATTAGGGCGGAGTGTGGTGTCCCTGACCGGGGCATGTCTCGTGCTCCGCTCGTCAGCTGTCTCGTCAACTGCTTACTCAGCTTCCGAGAACTTGACCGTGACTTCCTTCTCTTTAGTCACGTAACTTTACTTTATTTTATTAATAATCTTTTATTACTTTTATTCTTTCTTAATTACTTTTCCTTGATCTCTTTCCCTGATTCTAATGCTTTGCTTTAGTCAGCTCTTTCTCAATCTTTTCTGTTCTACTTTATTTTACTTGTTTTATCTTTTAATATATTGAGAAATTGGTTGGGTTACGACATTATATTGTTATCATACGCGCAGTCATTTTCTGCATCTTCTAAAGAAAATACAATTATAGACAATTAGAAATGATTGTGTGTATTATATTTCAACACTTATATTATAATTTATATGTACATAAGTATAAATAAAATAAAATGTTATACCTCTGACACTCTCTGTTCCCGTATCATTGGGATAAGAGCAATCTTCTACCATATATTCTAAAAAAGAAGGAACTTATAGATATCTAAAAATATGTATTTTTTACTATAAAAGACATACTTGTATTATAATTGACTATAAAAGACACTTGTATTATAATTTATATGTACATAAGTATAAATAAAATAAAATGTTATACCTCTGACATTCTCTGTTCCTGTATCATTGGGATAAGAGCAATCTTCTATCATATATTCTAAAAAAGAAGGAACTTATAGATATCTAAAAATATGTATTTTTTACTATAAAAGACATACTTGTATTATAATTGACTTGTATTATAAAAGACACATTTGTATTATAATTTATATGTACATAAGGATAAATAAAATAAAATGTTATACCTCTGACACTCTCTGTTCCTGTATCATTAGGATAAGAGCAATCTTCTACCATATATTCTAAAAAAGAAGGAACTTATAAATATCTAAAAATATGTATTTTTTATTATAAAAGACATACTTGTATTATAATTGACTTGTATTATAAAAGACACATTTGTATTATAATTTATATGTACATAAGTATAAATAAAATAAAATGTTACACCTCTGACATTCTCTGTTCCTGTATCATTAGGATAAGAGCAATGTTCTACCATATATTCTAAAAAAGAAGGAACTTATAGATATCTAAAAATATGTATTTTTTATTATAAAAGACATAAGTGTATATATATATATATATATTGTTGCGTCCGCGCGTCGACTTCGATAATACTCGAACACGCGCGACACAACCGGCACCCGCGTACCGCGAGTAAATGATTGACACTCTTTAGAAAGAATAAAAGGAACTTTAATATAGCAACACAGAACACACAATTGAACAAGGAACACAGAACGGGTAATAACAGTAATCGTATATCAAATATGTCCGCCCGGAATGACATCCGTCGCGAGACTCCAGATGGCCGATCTCTCCCAAGATGTCCGCCGTTGTTTAACAACAACGCTTAGCAACGTTCTCCCGGCGACGAATACAGCAGATTCATGAATAACCGCCTTAGACGACCCGCAGGGACGCAACACTACTCCCCCTCTTCAAAATTGTCGTCCCGACAATCAATGAGGGCTCTTCCAAATTAAATGGGTTGATCATTGTCCTCTTCTTCCAAGGCGTTGACTCCAGGGTGCCTTAATGACTTCCTGCTCTACCCTGAGCTGCTGCTGCAGGTTACCGAGCGCCATTATTTATCGGCCCCAATCACACACCCTCCAGGAATATACAGGATACTGTCATCGAACCCGTTTGACAGGAACATCCAACGTCGACTCCAGGGCACAGAAACGGTTTCCTGCTCTACCCTGAGCTGCTGCTGCAGGTTACCGAGCACCGTTAAAATCCAGAACCCAATCGATTTTGATACATCTTGAAACTACAGTAGCCGTCCCCCGTAGTTCGCCTTATTCTCGGAAATACTCAAAACTGCTGCATCTCCGCATCTCAAAAGGGAGCGAATCTTCGGACAAGAGGGGGGTAACATCCGTGGACCCACCGTCCTTCTAAGAGGACACCTCAAGTCCCTGTCTCGGCATTCGCCCTTCGTCCCACGGGAAAACCACGGTCAAAAACCGGGGAGAGACAGAGTCTTCAACGATGGTCTTTGAAGAACAAAATTTTGAAAAAAAGATTCCATAAACCATCTTCTTCAATCCCTTAAAAAAGAAACAGAAAGAAAATTAACCAATAACAAGTAACATAAATCATAAATCAGGTTTCAGATGTGACTTAAATCCGCCTTTCATGATACGAAGCCAATCGATCTAAATGAACTATTTTAATGTCCGGCTTCAATTTAAAGCCTAATTCTGTGTTAATATTAACACGCGCGTCTCTTTCGAAATTAGGCGCAACATTAGGCAAAAAATTTCTGTTAATGGAGCGACTTAGCTGGTTGTTGTTATCCAGCAGACGAATCCTCTGTTCCATCCCCCGTAACGCCTCGTCGCGTTCGCGCAGTTGTGATTCAAATACAGCTCGCTGCTCATCGTGTTGGCGCAATTGCGTCTCAAAATCGGCTCGCTGCTGCAGCCGCTCCTCGCGTAGCTCACGAATCTCTCGCATCGCTGACTGAAGTGTAATCGCTTCCAATGATGGTCCTGATGTCGTAGCCGCCGTTGAAGTCAATCGACTCCTCTTTCTCGTCGAAACTCCTGCCGTCGGCGAATTTTCCCGTTCCATTTTTTATAGACGAAAAGAAACACACAATTCTCCAGAAAATCGTCCACTCCGTCGTATCGTATCCCGGACGAGCCCCCAAAATGTTGCGTCCGCGCGTCGACTTCGATAATACTCGAACACGCGCGACACAACCGGCACCCGCGTACCGCGAGTAAATGATTGACACTCTTTAGAAAGAATAAAAGGAACTTTAATATAGCAACACAGAACACACAATTGAACAAGGAACACAGAACGGGTAATAACAGTAATCGTATATCAAATATGTCCGCCCGGAATGACATCCGTCGCGAGACTCCAGATGGCCGATCTCTCCCAAGATGTCCGCCGTTGTTTAACAACAACGCTTAGCAACGTTCTCCCGGAGACGAATACAGCAGATTCATGAATAACCGCCTTAGACGACCCGCAGGGACGCAACAATATATATACAGTGTATCAGACCACCCGTGCCAGCCGAATATCTCGAAAACCGAGAACGGCAGACAAAAATATTTCAGACAAAAGTTGTAGGATTTCAAGTAATGCATTACCTAGTAATATTAGTACGACCTTGAATAGCGTTGTCAAGATCACGTGAAGGTCATCATTTTCTTAAACGGAACCCTCCACTTTTTATTGCATATTCTTGTAGCTTATCTCGAGAGCTTTTCAAAACACTATAATATAGTATTTTTTTATTAAGTACTTTTTGAGTTATTTTATATTTTAATCTGACATATTTTGATATAAAAAATAAAATATCGTAAAATATTTAGTTTTCGATAATCTTACCGTAATACTTTTATGTACAGAATAATGAGACAAATCAATTAGTGTAAAAAAATAATTGTTTTCAAGAAAAAGTATGTAATTATTTATGTTTTTTTAAAAATAATTATTTGTTTTTTTTCACACTAATTGATTTGTCTCATTATTCTGTGTCCACGTCCACTTCCGCCGCCCTCTTCACCCGGGCCTAGTTTGCGGACCGGACACCCTGTGAAGCCTCCGACCAGCGCTTCCACTCGCCGGCACCTCAGCTGGTCCTTCCAAGAGTGGAAGCTGCAGCCTCTGGAGCTGTCGCCGGTGCGCTTCACTCGTGGGACGTAAGGGTACGGCGCTACACCTCGCCGACCTACGGCTGGAACTATCCTCCACGCCTATCGCCGTTGCCACCATCACCAGCGGCCAACGAGCACTGCCACCAGGAGACGCAGACTGCAACTCCTGCAGGATACATAGAGGAACGCAGTCACTCTCCTCCACATCTGAGAAGGCGACGCAGGTGACCAACATCACCACCTGCGAACGGGCCACGCAGTCCGACCTCTCTGACTGGGAAGAAGCTCCCCGCTCAACTCAGCCAGACGAACCGCCGCTGCCCGAGAGGAGTTACACCCCTCCCGGGACCCGGGACTCCTCCGGCGCTCCGTACGAGGTGGGGTCCGCCCCGGTACACCTCTACGGATTCGCCGCTCCAGTGGCGTGAACGCCTCTTGTAGGGCGCTAACAGCGAACAACCGCGGCAGAAGCTACTCGAAGAGCCGAACTCTGTTTACGAGAACGAGGAAGGCACTTCGAACAATTTTTACATTAAAATATGAGATTGGATTAGACCTATTGGGGATACCACTTTAAAAAAAATACACTGTGTTATCTACCGCAAGGTGGTGTGGAAACGATAGCATAATACTTCCTATCAGAGTTGGGCAAAAATGTAATCTAATTAACAATTACAAATTTCAATTACAATGTAATTCTTAATGCAATTAATAATTACATTTTATAATCGTTAATTATTGCAAACAATTACATTGTTTGCAATAATTAACAATGTAATTGTTTGCAATAATTAACGATTATAAAATGTAATTATTAATTGCATTAAGAATTACATTGTAATTGAAATTTGTGATTGTTAATTAGATTACATTTTTGCCCAACTCTGCTTCCTACGCCGCGCGCGCGAGAAAGAGAAAGAGAGAGAGAGAGAGAGAGAGAGAGAGAGAGAGAGAATAGTTCGAGATGCGTGGCTTCAGCGTTCGCTCGTACGTAGCCGTACACAGCGCCCCTCCCACCGCTTCGCCGCGCACCGAGCAACGCCTGAATAGGAAGTCTCTTCTCGCCGCGCGCTTGTGTAAGGCATGGATTGGCCCATCTTTTTAAATTAATTTCTTAATAATTATTACGAAAATCGCAAAATGGTAAAGGACTTTTCTTCTCGGTTTCATGTGCTCTACCTGCACATGGCGGGTGATCCGCGAATTATGGGACATCCTGTATATGATTGCATCAGTAATAATATGAAACATCTCTAACTTATTTATTAACTTTTATTAACAATCATAAAAAAGTTTCATATTTACAAAATATGTATATACTAATTTAATACTAAAGTAAATAAATTTTCTAACAAATTTACTTATTTAATTGCTAAAATATATATTGTAATAAATCAGTATCATAAAAAATTACATAATTATCTATTAAAAATCATCTATTCTTCAAATACAAAGAAAAATAAATATTTATTAACAATAATTATACTTTTCGATTGTAATTATATTTGTCAATCTTTTACTACCTATGTTTCGCAAATATTTCACTTTACTTTGTAACGGGTATACTTTTTATGAGCTCGCGGATTCGCTCGGTCGTGATCAGGGCTCGTAGAAAGTATTTGAGACACACGATGTAAATAAATTTATAAAGAACTGTTAATTTATTAGGCTTCTATCGGTGCGGAATAATAATACATAACGGCCCCGCGGAGCGGGTGCGCGGCGGACAGTAATGCGTTATTGACGGGGCGCGGCTGTTATGAATTGCGCGATCTTTATAATGAGATTCGCTGTAGTATACGCGACGCGGATATAAACACGCCGGGTAGGCGGCGCGGGGCGCGTGGTCGGTTTGTTGTGACGGTGCGCGTGGTTCACAAAAACGTGTGAATCGGTTTAAATCGCCTCGTAGGATTTCTTATACGTATGCGGTACTATTAATATCGCGTATTCCCAGATGTTATGGGATGCGTGCGATATCGAGAAATCTCGAACGGGCAGCGAACTCGCTGTCCCTTGTTTCGCACGCGGAGTACGGAGTTGACCGCCGGTGTTGAGAAAACTCAACGGGGTGGCGAACTCGCCAGCCCACCGTTCGGATGGTCGGAGCGGTCGGAAGTTAAATCGTTTTCTCGAGAACTCTCGAGAAAAGCGATCTTGGATTTCAACGGATCGTAAAGCGGTTCGGAAGCCGAGAATGCTCGGCGGAGGCTGCGTACTCGTCAACCTCGCGTTCCGTCGTATTTGCGATTTCTTAGGATCGGATCAGGAAAGTCTCGAGCGTACAGCTCGAGCGGATTCGGTTTCTGGTACGATTCTGGTAAATCTGGTGCCTGGATCTAAAAAGGCTGCCGTTATATACCCGAGCGATTAACGGTACCCGCGTCGTTCGCCCCCGGGTGGGGATAATGACGTATTGTTTTTCGGCAGGTAATTCGGTAATACGTCACCTCCCCTGGGCGAAACGACGCGGCGTTTCGGCGGGTGTCGCTCGGGCGTTCACGGCAGCGCTCGGCGGTATTCGGCTTTCCGAATCTCGGCGGCCGTATAAAGGCCGTACGGTTGTTTATCGCACGGTGTATTTAATGTGTAAAAATGGGCGCTCGGCGCCTCTGCCCAGTGATGCCAGAAACGGGTCCCGCGGCTCACGGCTCAGCCATGGAAGGGGTAACGCACCAAGCGCGAACCGCGTACATGTGCCACATGTACGCGGCTCGCGCTTGTGTGCGTTACCCCTTCCATGGCTGAGCCGTGAGCCGCGGGACCCGTTTCTGGCATCACTGCCTCTGCCCCTGCCCGGCCGATGTTCGCCGGGCGGCAGACTTCCGGCGGTCTACTGCCGGGTAACAATGAGTCATAATGGGGGGTGCATTGTTACATCACCCCCCTGCCTACTGTGCCTGAATTTTGAGGCACTCGCTCGCTCTATTCCAGTTTTCGGCGGTAGCGCAGCTTTCCGGCGCTATCAAATCGCAAAGTCCATCGTCCTTGCGGCATCCGGACTTTATATCGCCGGGACACGTGTACCGCAAAATGCGGGATCGGCGCTATTAGTCCCGGCTCTAGTTCCACCATGATCGGAGGTGGCGGCGCGGGCCTTATCGGGACCAGGATTTCGGGGCATGGGGGGCGGGTGGTGTTTCCCCCGTTGCTCGGTCCTCTGGTTCTGGCTCCTGGCCCGATGGCGACCTTGGTCGCTTGGCTGGCGGCCTCATCGGTACTGGCGTCGTTCGTCGACGGATGCAGGCGGTTAGCGGCGGCGGCGGTGTGGCCAACATGGCCAGCTTCCGCTGGTTCGTCCTGTCGGATCGCTGGATGGCGGTGCCGACTTTCGGTGGCCTAGGTGGTGGTGGCGGTCGGACGATCGGCGGTGCTTCTAGCACGCCTGGGCCGTACGGCGGTTCGGGATCTCCCAGGATCTCGTTTATGGCTTCTAAGATGTCTTTCTCGATATTCATCTCGAAGGCTTCTGTGCTCGTGATCTTTTCTGGTTGCTCTCATTTCGTCGGATTTTTGCTTTTTAATCCGTGGTGGGGTTGTTTTCCTCGACGTCTTCTTCGTCTTCCCCGTCATTGTTTTCGTCATTATTGTTGTTATTGTCTTCCGGATCATCTGTTTCGTTGTTATTGTCGTCGGTGTTATTGTTTTTATTTTCGCCGGGAGCGGGTTTCAGGTCTTGAATGTGTATATGGCGATACCATTTCCCGCGTCTGCTCCGGAGATCGACGATTACCGGCGAAATGAACCGACGTACTTCGAGCGGCCCGATGAACTTCGGCGCGAGTTTTGCATTAAATGCGTTTGCTCTGTTGGACAGCGGGTAGTTCCGTTTCCAAACATATTCTCCTAGCTTTGGTCGCCATTCTCGCCGTCGTAGATCGTAATAGCGTTGTTGTCTCTGGAACCCTCTGGCCAAGTTGATGCGCACGACTTCTTCAGCGTCTCGTAGTTGTTGTCGGACGATGTCGGGTTCTGGGGCCTCCGTAGGTGTTGGGAGGGCGGGGGCGGGTGGTACTAATTCGCGACCATGATTTAAATATGCTGGCGTGTATCCGGTGGCGTCGTGCGTGGCGGTGTTGTACGCGAATTGCAACGCAGGGAGATGTTCGTCCCATCCGCGATGGTCGCGATCGACGTATTGCGCTATCATTGTTTTTATTGTTCGGTTCGTACGCTCCACCGGGTTACAATGAGGAGCGCGGACGGGCGCTGTGCGGTGTTCTACATTAAAAGCTTTAAGCCTTTCGGTTAGCGGTGCGGATTTGAATTGCGTCCCGTTGTCGGAGATAATAATATCGGGACGACCGTGTCGCAGGATTACGCGCTCCGTGATCTCGCGTGTTACGGCTGGTGCCGTGGCTTTTCTTAATGGCGCGAGTTCCACCCATTTTGAAAAACGGTCTTGCATGACCAACAGCCACACGTGACCGCGACGTGATCGTGGAAGCGGGCCTACAAGGTCGACTGTGACATGTGCCCACGGTCGTGTGACGTTGGTTGCATGCATATTTCCGGCCGGTTTCTGTTGCAACGGTTTATGTGCCAGACATTTCTGGCACTGTCGTACGTATCTGGTGATTTCGCGAAACATTCCGGGCCAGTAGAACTTCTCGGCGATGCGAGCAATAGTTTTCGCGACCCCCCGTGTCCGGCTGTGGGAGCATCGTGGTATTGTCGGAGGATCTCTTCCCGTTGTTCGCGGGGCACGCACAGTTTCCACTGTTCGTCGGCGGATGTCTCTTTAAAATCTAGACTGTGGAGTAGATGTCGATAGAGTCCGTTGTTCGTGTTTCGGTAGTCCGGGTGCGCGGCAGGATCGCGCCGGATTTTGTTTATCAATCGATTGTACCAGCGGCACTGTATTGCTTGCATTGCGTTTACTTCCGGTTTTCTCGAGAGCGCGTCGGCTACGCGGTTTAGCGCCCCTCTTCGGTACTTGATTTCGTAATCGAATTGCTGGAGCTCGAATAGCCAGCGGGCGAGTCGGCCAGTCGGAGTTTCTAGTTTTTGCAACCATCGTAAGGACTGATGGTCCGTGATGACGGTGAAGGCGTATCCTTCTAAATAATTTCGCATTTTCCGTATGCCCCAAACAACCGCGAGACACTCGAGCTCCGTGGCGCTATAATTTCTCTCGGCGCCGGATAGCGTGCGACTTGCGTAGGCGATGACGCGTTCGCCGTCCTCGTGATATTGTGTGAGGACGGCTCCGAGACCGCTGGTACTCGCATCGGTTTGCAAGAAAAACCGGCGGTTAAACTCCGGGCATGCAAGTACGGGTGCGGTGGTTAATGCGTATTTTAGCTGTCGGAACGCGGCGGCTTCCTCTTCCCCCCACGCCCAGCGAGCGTTCTTTTTGGTTAGTTGCGTAAGGGGTGCGGCTAGCGTTGAGAAATTTTGTATGAATCGTCGATACCACGATGCCATCCCGAGGAATTGTCGAATTTGTTTTACCGATCGGGGTTCGGCCCAATTCGCGACCGCGCTGACTTTTTCGGGGTCCGTGTGAATTCCGGTACGGTCGACAACGTGCCCCAGGTATTTTAGGTTGTCGACGCAGAATCGACATTTGTCGGGGTTTAACCGTAGGCGAGCCTGACGCAGGCGACGGAATACTTCGGCGAGCAAGTCCAAATGTTCGTCGAACGTGCGGCTAATGATAATGATATCGTCTAGGTATACGAAGACGTTTGGTTCGAGCGCGGGACCGATGACGGTATCGAGCAGGCGCTGGAATGTTGCTGGGGCGGAGTGCAGTCCGAAGGGCATCACCCGGAATTGCATCAAGCCTTTTCCCGGTACTGTGAATGCCGTTATTGGTCGGCTTTCTGGCGCAAGAGGTACTTGCCAGTACCCACTTTTTAAATCGAGCGTCGTGAGATAGCGAGCGCCGCGTAATTTGTCCAGTGTGGCGGTGACTTGCGGTAGCGGGTAAGCATCTTTCTCGGTAACTTCATTGACTTTCCGGAAGTCAATGCAGAACCGGTGCTTCCCGTCTTTCTTCTTGACGACCACGATCGGCGAGCTCCACGCGCTTCGGGATGGCTCGATTACTCCGGCTTTCTCCATCTCCTCAACTTCTGCATCGATGATGGTTTGCATTGCCGGGTTGCGAGGTCGGTATCGCTGTTTGATGGGTGTTGTTCGATTCAATCGTATGTGGTGCTCGACCATTGGGGTCGGCCCCGTGACCGTCTCAAATTTCTGGAGTTCGTGGTTTAGGAGTTCGTCCTTCAGGCGTTCTTCTTCTTCTTTTGTGCTGGTGGTCAGGCCGCTGGTTTTTCCGCAGTTCGGTTGGTGGTGTCGGGCTCGTAATTGTCGCGGCGGTGCGATCGCGAGCCCCAGGCGGCTCCATAAGTCGATACCAATGAGTGCGGCTTCTCGGAGAGTCGGCAGGATCCAGAAGTCGTGGACGTATGTACGCCCTTGTATGTCTATCGCTAGTCGGGCTTTCCCGAGCGTCCGGGCGGCGGTGCCGTCGGCCATTTGCACCTGGCCGTTCTCCTTGTTGGGCCTGATGCCTAGCCTTTCCATTCTCTCGCTGGTTTCGGCATTAATGAACGAGATTTCTGAGCCCGAATCGAGTAGGGCTTCCACGGAATGTCCGTGGATTGTAGCCGTAATATGTGGCCGAGGTGTATATTTCACGATCGTCTGGGCGCCCGGGGTTCGGCCGTGATACTCCCGGCGCGTCTGGCGTTTCCCGGCGGCGGATGACAGTTGCTAGTAAGGACTCCGTCCTTCCCGCACTGCGAGCAAAACCGTCGGGGTGCTTGCTTGCACTGAAACAACTTTATAGAGCTTACAATTCCAAAGAGCCAAATATGTCGAAATACATTTCCGCAAATATCTAATACAAATTTTTAAAAAATTCTAACAGAAATTTAACAGAATCTACCAAAAAAGCTCGAGTAAAATCTACTGTTCTACGACTATTAAATGCATTTTAATTGAATACACAGCAGACTTCGCGCAATTTTTGCTGCCAATTTGTGTCGACAAATTTTACTGGTAAAAAGTAAAAAGCAAGCTTAACGAGGATATAGATGATATCAATTTTGTGACTAAATTCTGAACGAATTCGTTGCCAATCTGTTAGTATATTGTTAATAATTTCTTGATTGATAATAGATATTAATACTCAAAATCCTCTAAAATAAAGCGCAATGCTTGTGAAACATCAGCAACTAAAGATTGATAAATATGATTATAACAGCAATATTTGATAACAAATTTATATCATAAAAATCTCAAAAATATAATAAGTTAAATCTAATTAATTATTATTATTCAAAATACCTGTGAATAATGAAACCAGCAACCATGGATAGCAACTGTTGGGAATTGCTCACTCATTGCTGATATCGCTGCTTTCTCATAATCCGCCATGATAAATTTTAAATTTTTATTCAGACCAGGTGCAAGTGAAACGATTTTCTCCCACATTGCTTTATAGAGAGAAGCAGAACGTGCCTCACATAGCACAAAAACTGTTGCTATTCCCTAAAAATCGTGTGTACATGTGTATGATATGTCTTAATAAAATGTAACTATACATGACGAAACAATAACAGTTGCCATTTTGAATATCTTCGAATATATATCATAGCAAAAAATGTTTTAGATAAAAATTGTAAGACTTTGAGGTGATTTAATAATAAAGTTTAAACAGATAGTTTTTTGAAGATCACGTCAAGGTCAACTTGAATTTTTTAAATAAGAACTTCTATCTTTGCATAAAATGATTCTTATATCATTTTGCATATAAAAATATCAGAGATAAACAAGAAAAACATAGATATTTATGTATGTTTTTTGCATCAATCGATTACTCTCGTCATTCTTCAATATAAAAATATTGAAATAAGATCTTCGAAAACTGAGTACTTTACAAGATATTTCAAATTTTATGCTAAAAGGTATGAGCATAAAATGCGAAATGCTCACACTTTTATATGCAAAATGACAAATAGAATCATTCTATGCAATAAAAAATAGGAATTCCGATTTAAAAAATTCAAGTGAATCTTAACGTGACTTTCAAAAAGCTATCTATGTTTAAATTAATAAAACTACTTTATGTCTCCCTTGAAACTTTACAGCTTTTGTCTAAAACATTTTTTGTTATGATGCGTGTATTTCTGAGATATTTAACATGGCGATAGCAATTATCTCACCCTGTATATATTATAACACATTATAAACATATTATTGTGTTACATTATATTATAAATATATTATAACACATATTGAAAACAGTTTATAATTAAAGATGAAGTTGCTAACACAATTCATTGCTTATTTGTTGAGCATTAAGCAAGAAACGATAATAAAAAGAGAATAAAATAATTATTTATGGTCCACTCTGTCATTGATCAATGATGTTCAGCGAGAAGGTGAAATGTATTGGACTGCATTAGCGATCTCACTCGAACTAAACTTATGACACAGATTATACAGGGTATCACAAAATAAGTATGTTATATTGCTAATATGTATTCTACTCGAAAAAATAAGACGATTTGTTTTTAATAGTATTTCACTCCGATATTTTCTTAAAGAGTTAACTTACTTGTTCTAATCGAGCATGGTTCCTATCCAATTTAGTAAAGAACAATAGCTCATACTGTTAACAACAATTGAATGCTAAATATCTTGTCATGCATTTAAATAAGATTCGAAAATAAAAATTTAAGTAAGAAACAAATAATATTAATTAACAACAAATAAAACATATTGATAAATATGTTTTATTTGTTTTTAAAACGTTTTCTGAATGAATTACTTTTATATTGTACAACAAATAAGATAAGGGATAAGTATGGAAACATTTTAAAAATTGACACAGCAATTTTAATAGAAAAAGGTATTAAAAAGCCAGAAAAAGAAAAAAAATTTACACGTTCCGACATTAACTGCGCTAAAAGTATTTATAAGCATTTTTAATGTTTTAAAGATTTTGCAGAATCTTAACATAACGCTTGGTGTTCAATTGTTATCAACGGCACAAATTATTGTTTTTTATTAAATCGAATAGGAATCGTGTTCTCGTGATCAGAACCAATAAATTAACTTTTTAAGAAAGCGTCAAAGCGAAAAATTGCAAAAAACAAAATTGACTTATTTTTTCGAGTATAATATATATGACGTATTTATTTTGACATCCTGTATATTTAGCATATATATCTACAACCTTATATAAACAAAATAATTCTTTAGTAACAAACAGATATGCATTACATACTGTATCTATATAGCGAATGTGTATGGTATATAACTGAGCAATGCTATGTTTCTTTGGCACAATCTGAAAATATAAATATTAATTTGATATTTTTAAATATTAATAAAAAAAATAATGAGGACATGTAAAATATGTAAAAAAAAAATTACCGAAAATGTTCCATCCACAAAAATTTCACATGCTTCAGATAGTACATTTAATAATACATCATTACTAAAAATAAGCGCTATCTTGTTATCAGATGATATTGCATAACTTTTATAAATATTATTTGTAGGTATATACGTTTCTAATTGTTTGTGCAAAGAATGTAAATCAGCAGGAATATCTGGACGTGATTTGGCTCTGTGACGACTGAGAATGGATTTCATACTATTGTATGAAATATATGGTGCAACTCTCAAATTATTGCAAGAAATTGCATCAAATATATGTTTAGAAGATTTTGTTGTTTCTTTACACAATCGAACCATTTCTTTTTTCATTTTATGAATTTCAACATGGTATTGCTCTTTAGAATGATTAGGTCTATGTTTCAAACTATAAGATTCTCCTTCTCTTTCTAATAATGCAGAGCATTTCTCACTCTTGCGTTTTAAACAACGATATATATTACTATATCTTTTATCCATACAATAAGTATAATTATTATAAACATACAATTGAGATCCATTTTGTTTTCCTTCTATAATCTCCATCTGGAAACATAAATAAAAATATAAGTATTCTGATCACACACAGCAAAAAAATCAGTGCCTAATAAATTAAAAATTAATTATACTTAGATTCAGCAAAGATTTAAAAGTTAGAGATCAAGTATGTTAATAAGTCACTAAGTGATTATTAAACATTGATTTCTGTTCAATACAGTCATTATTTACCAAAAAAAATATTTTCTTTAATATAACCCAACATCCTTATAAAGAAATATGAAAATTTTCTCAAATCATAAAAAATATTCAAAACATTAATGTAAGAGATATATCAAAAAAAACTAAAGTAAAATTAAGAAATTAAGAAATGCATTTTAAATCATATGACACAACACATTTTTCAATTTATTTTATATTTATATATATATATATATATATATATTTCACGATATGTCTGAAAAAAAATTATATCAAATAAAATTTAGTCGCATGCGGTCATTCAAAGAATAGAAATATTGCAAAGAACTAAGCGTAAATAGAAAATTTATACTTACAATAAACGTTATTTAATGAACAATTGGTTTTTACTTCCTATCCTTGGATATATGTTTTAATATATATATATATATACATATATATATATATATATATATATATATATATATATATATATATATATTTTGATCTTCTGTTTCTTGCAAGATGCAATACTTATTCTTCTTATCCAATTTCTTATACTTGTCTTATCATACTATTCCTCTTCTGTAACTTTTAATGAAAATATTGTTGTCATTGTTGCGCAGTTAAATAATATAATATTTGTGCAATATATAAAACGATAGCGACATTTATCGCCAGTTATTACAGATTATTACAGGATATTTTATTTAAGAACACGATGTCACTCTTAACGTATAATTTATACAAGATTCTTTATAATAATAAAAACATTGTATATCGAATAATATTAATGAAACTCCTCAATGAAACTGTAATATTGCCAAAAAGATGTCAAAAGAATGCAAACGAGATAATTGCAAATGAAGCACTGATATTTCACGGATACATGCAGGATGCAGGATACATACATACAGGTTTCTTCTTCTTCTATGGATTATATTGGCTTTGGTAAACCTGGATTGAGCTATTTCTTATTAACTATCAACAAGTATAAAAGGAGTATAATACTAATGAGTGAGAAAAAAAAAGAGAATGAGGTATTCTTCGAAGGCTGCGGTCGAGAAGACCTTAGAACATATATAAATGGAAGGGGAATGCCTTTGTTTCCCGATAGAAAAACATGTCGGAAGGAAGTGAGAAAGAAAATCATAGTTGCGTCTCTCTTGTGAGTAACTGCTCAAAAGTGCGCATGCACGGCTTACCAGTTTGGCCCAATGAAAAATAAGGTTACATTAATCACAATGTGTGTGTACACAAAAGTATGTATACTACAGACACGATACTTGTATGTGTAGTTATTCACAAGAGAGAGGCAACTACGATTTTCTTTCTTACTTCCTTCCGACACTTTTCAGCCTGCTTTTCCCCTTCCATTTATATATGTTCTAAGGAGAAGACGCTAGAGATGCTTCGAAGCATTGCATTAACCAATCAGAACAAAGAAATTTTAATTCTTTTTGTTCTGATTAGTCAAATTCCAATCTTTAATCTTCAATCTTTCATTTTCAATGCGTAGGCTGATACGAGCTTTAAGTATGGTCTTGGCTCGTCGTTATGCCCGTATCAGACTGCGCATTGAAAATTGAAGATTGAAGATTAAAGATTGAAATTTGAATAATCAGGACAAAAGGGATTAAAATTTCTTTGTTCTGATTGGTCAAGTTTCAATCTTGAATCTTGAATCTCAATCTTCAATGCATAGTCTGATACGGTTTTTACGCGTTGTTCGTTGCCGTCCTTAGACAGGATCAAACATGTTTCAACACGTTAAGGCCATTGCACATTCAAAAGTTTTAATCGTAATCATAAGGCCGTAAGCAAATCGATCAATCACAATCAAGCATTCTAAAATGTAATAAAAATGTTTGAACTGTTTACGACTAAAACTTTTTTTTACATGCAATGGTCTTAATCTATCAGACCAGTGCTCGGAGATAGTTGCCCTTTTCGGTCCGATTCCGTGGTTCACGCCTATTGCCCCACACTCACCGCTCGTGCGTTAGCGACGAGTCGCCAGATACGCGTAACTAAGGAGCGCGACGCTTTGTCTCAGGAGCGTCCGTATATAAGAATGTCCAAATATAATAGTAAGACAATACTTTTCTAAATGCACGGCGAAAATTCTCAAAATTAAAAGTTTTTCTTCAATATTTTATATTTCATTGATATAAAATATTGAAGAAAAACTTTTATTTATAGAAAAGTATTGTCTTATTATTATATTTGGGCATTCTTATATACGGACGCTCCTGAGACAAAACGTCGCGCTCCTTAGTTACGCGTATCTGGCGACTCGTCGCTAACGCACGAGCGGTGAGTGGGGGGCAATAGACGTGAGCCACGGAATCGGCCCGAAAAGGGCAACTATCTCCGAGCACTGTATCAGACTATGGATTACAGATTAAAGCTGAAATTTGACTAATTAGAATAAAAGGAGCTAAAATTTCTTTATTTTGTGTTATGCCTCCGGAGAGGCACGGTAGTTAGGATCGTTTGCCGGAAGGAATTTGGAAATTCGGGCGCCGCCCGAGTAACTCACGGGTTTATTATTAATAGAAAGGACACCGTTGTATTTGGAATAAATATATATATATCTATTTTATTTGTATCTCGGCTTAATTACAAAGTCCCCGCACGTCACTTGCGTCGAGTATCGCGATATCGGATATCTTGGCGTGCGCGTGTCTGGAGTCGAGTTTCGATCGTGAGACTCACTTCTCGATCTTTCGTATTTCTTTCTGCCGACTGCGTGGCGTTAATGTAATAGTTTCCCGTAACAAGCGTTATTGACTGCCCGCGTAATATTAATTGATGATCAAGACTGCCCGCCGATCGTTAGCGATGGGTCTTTTTATTATCTCCCCTTGGTTTCCCAGGAGGGGATCGGTTAGCGACAAGACCATGTGTCGTGTCGCTCGATTTTTGCGGCAAGATCCGGATGCAAGCTAAGGAGTTCTAAGGGACTTCTTTGCTTGCATTTTCGCAATTTCCTTTTCGCTTTTAGGTAGGATTTCTACGTTGCATTTTCGTAACGCATTAATTCCGCTTGCCTTGATTTCCGCGTTTTCGTAATGAGTGATTGCGCGGTCGCTCGGGCTTCGCGCGTGGCTCGCGTTGTCAGCGCTTCGCTCGGTCAACGTTTGTAACGTGATCTGTATTCGCGTTACACGTTGAGCAATGTCTTATCGTATAAAATAATATCTCTAAAATACTATATATCTATTAATTCGTGTATAGCCTTTTCGGGCTATAACATCCCTCCCCCGTAAAAAAAAGAAAAACGGAGGTGTAGAAGTGACGTTTTTCGCAAAACAAACAAAATTATTTTTTCTTATTCTAATGTACAACATTTTTCCCGTATACAATATGAGGTATAATCGTTTCTTATTATTCCTATACTTATCTAAAATCGTGTACTTAAACTACGTTTTAATATGGGTTTTGGGAATCCGTAGGATATACGTGGTTCGTCTTCTTCGTATATCCTGACTGACGGTCGTTTCGTATGTTCCTTTTTATTTTTTATTTTTTTAATTCTGTTAATTCTAAATGCTGTACGATGTTTTGTTGTTTCGTGTCTAGTACGTCTGTATTGTCCCGTATAAATGTAATATTAATTTCCGGTAAATACGTTTCTAGTTCGTTGCCTTGTATGACTTCCTTTGGTTGGATCGTCATTTCCATTGTTATTAATTTACATTTATTTTGAAGTGTGATTTGATTTCGGGTAAGTAAGTTTCTATATCTGTCTCGTAGACAGTTTCTTTCGTTTGCATTGTCATGTCTGAGGTTGTTAATTTACAGTTTCCTCGTATTGCAATTTTGCCCGTGTTTTTTATTATTTTTCTATGTACGTTTTGTCCGTCGCACTTTGGAGCTGATGCGATTTCTCGGTCGTTCAAACAATGAATAGGTTAAGTTTTTTATTTTATTTTAATTCTCTATAAATTGCTTTAATTTGTTTGTATGCATGCGCACCGCTTTTCTTCCTTTCTTAATTGTATAATTCACGTCCGAATTTTTCTCGATTATTACGTACGGTCCGGTCCATAGGGATTCAAGTTTCTTAGATCGTCCGCGTCGGAGCGTCTCGTCATGTACTAATACCTTGTCGCCGACTTTAAATTTTATTTCTTTAGTACTTTTGTCGTACTGTTTTTTGGCTTTAAATTTTTCTTCTTTGATATGCTCTTTTGCGAGCTGATTCGTTGCCCTTAGCCTTTCTTTCAGTTCTTGCGCGTAATCGTCGTAATTATATGTCGGTTTAGGCGGTCTCGTCAGTGACGTAGGTAAGTCCGCTTGGTGCCCGTAGACTAATTCGAAGGGTTTATACCCCGTAGCTGTGTGTGGCGTCGTGTTGTATGTGAACATTGCGAACGGTATCCATTCGTCCCAGTCTGTCTGGTCTTCGTTTATGTAGTGCCTTAAATATTCCGCTAATGTTCGATGCGATCGTTCTAACGCGCCATTACTTTCCGGATGATAGGCAGTTGTTTGTATTTTATTTATTTTTAATAATTTACATGTATTTTTAAATATTTCGCTGAGGAAATTTGTGCCTTGATCCGTTAAAATTTTTTCCGGTATTCCGTGTTCAAGTACAATTTTTGTAACGAATTCTTTACTGACCGTGTTCGCTTCTTGGTTTGGAATCGGTATCGCTTTGCTGAATTTCGTTAAATTGTCTTGGAATGTTAAAAGATATTTATTTCCGTTTGTTGTAACTGTTAGCGGTCCTACAATATCTAACGCGCATTTTTCGAAAGGTTTAGTAGGCGTATCCGTGATTATTAACGGTACTTTATTTTTTCGCGATAGTTTATTTTTTTTGGCACAATTCGCATTTTGCAATGTATTTTTCTACATCTTTTGTTATTCCTGGCCAATTGTAATTTAGGCGGATTCTTTTTATCGTTCGTTCAACTCCTTGATGTCCTCCTGTGGGTGCATCATGATATTCATATAATATCTGTTTCTTGTCTTCCTCCGTGTATATTTTTTCTTCGTCGGAGTTTGTTTCTTCTTCTATTGCGAGGATCTCTCGTTCTTCCTCTTCTGTTTCATGCGCTTCTCTTGTTACATTGCGGCTCAGTGCATCGGCGTTCGCGTTCGCTCGTCCGGCTTTATGGATGATTTCATAATCATATTCTTCGAGTTTTAATCTCCATCGGATCAATCTCGATCCGGGATCGTTCACATTAAATAACCAGATTAATGGTTTGTGATCAGTTACGATTTTAAATTTCGTACCGTATACGTATGGCCTAAAATGTTTTACAGCCCATACAATCGCTAATAATTCTTTCTCGGTTGTATTGTAATTCTGCTCCGCCCGCGATAAAACTCTGCTGGCGTAAGCAATTGGCCGGTCGTTACCTACTTTTCCTTGTGACAATATTGCTCCGATTGCATAGTCGGAAGCATCAGTCGTCACTATGAATTCTTGGTTGAAATCTGGATACATTAGCACTGGCGCTGTCATTAATCTTTCTTTTAGTATTTCGAAAGCATTTTGCTGTTCCATAGTCCACTCGAATTTTTCCGTTTTCTTCGTTAATTTCGTCAGTGGCTTGGCTATTTTTGAAAAATCTTCTATGAATTTTCTATAGTATCCGGCTAGTCCTATGAAAGATTGTATATCTTTTACTTTCTTCGGCGTCGGAAATTCCTTTATTGCCGTTAATTTTGACGGATCCGGAGATATCCCATTCTCCGAAATTATGTGTCCTAGATAAATGACTTCCTTGCGCAAAAATTCGCATTTATCTGGTTGCAACTTTAGATTATTTTCTCGGAGTCTCTGCAGTACTTCCTTGAGTCTTTTATTGTGGTCCTCTAGGCTCGCTCCATATATGACGATGTCGTCTAGATAAACCAGACATTTAAGTCCTTGCATTCCGGTTAGAATTGAATTCATTAGTCTCTGGAATGTTGCTGGCGCATTTTTCAATCCAAACGGCATTCTATTAAATTCATAGTGTCCGTAAGGCGTTGAAAAAGCTGTCTTTTGTTTATCCTGCTCAGCCATCGGTATCTGATGATATCCTGACGCTAAGTCTAGTGTGGTAAAATATTTAGCGTTTCCTAACTGGTCCAGTATCTCGGTGATATTGGGCAGTGGAAATGAATCGCCTATTGTTAAATCGTTTAGCTTCCGAAAGTCTACTACTACTCGGAGCTTAGGTTTTCCGGATGCGTCGGCCTTTTTCGGTACCACTAATAAGGGTGCGTTCCATTGACTCGCGCTTGTTCGGATTATGCCGTTTTTCAGCATTTCTTGCACTTGTTTATTTACTTCCGTCTTGTGCTTATCGGGAAGACGATACGGTCTCGTGTTCGCCGGCGAGGTATCAGCGCGCGTGTTTATCTCGTGCTCTACCGTTGCGGTGCACGTCAGTGGTTCTCCGTCCAACTGAAAGGTATCGCAATATTCTTCGCATATCCGTAGGAGTGCCTGTTTTTCTTCCGTATTTAAATGTTGCGTGCGTAGTAGTTGTCAGATTTGTCTCGACCTAGTAGGCTTAAAATTTTTTCTTGCTTGTATCGTGTGTATTTTGGATTCGCTTTCGCGTTCTATGTTTTCGAGGGTGACGTTCGGCGTCTGTATCTCGACTTCCGTATCGGTTGTATTTATGATACTAACGGGACAGGTGTAATCCTTCGGTTCTACTAAGCAGTTTCCAAGGTAGATTCCTGGAGCTGTTTCCTCTGCTCGTACTATTCCTATCCGATTTTGCTTCGTTATCGCTTTTACGATGGTTTCGCTGCGCGGTTTTAGGATTGTTTTGTTAAACGTATGGAATCTTAGTACGGCTTCTCCTATTTTTAATTGATTTCGATTATAATCACAGGATACAGAATGTTGTCGAAGGAAATCAATTCCTATTATTCCTTCATATTCTATTGGAATGTCGTCTCTTACAACGTAAAATGCATGTTTTACCTTGTGATTTTCTATTTTAATCGTGGCGTACATTTTTCCTATGGTGTGTACTTTATGCCCGGTTATGCCTGTGAGCGCGATTTTACCTTCATGTATTAGTGTGTCATCCTTTAAATGTTTCAATTTTATTAATGAGATGGTCGACCCTGAGTCGTACAACATCTGTATTTTTCCGTCTTTTGCTTGTCGCATTGGTAATGTAATTAGCAATAAATCCGTTTTTTTCTGTGCGCGTGGCATATCTTTAATATGTGTAACGCGATACTCAGATGCAGGTCGCGGTTGTTTCTTTCTCGCTTCATCCTGCTCGTCTTCGCTGCTGCTACTTGCGCTATCGGCTTTCCTTTTCTGTTGTCGCGATTTCTTTCGGTCGCGTATATTTTCTTCGCGCGTTTTTTGCTGATTTCCGACTTTTAGTTTATCTGTACTATGTTTCGGTTTTCCGTTTAGGCTCCAGCATTCGTCGCGGCTGTGTCCTGTTCTCTTGCAATGCGAGCAGTATTTACTTATTGCGTTTATTCGCGAGGGTTTTTCCGGTTTCGGGAGCGCGTATCGGCTACTTCGACAATCGCGTCCGTAATGTCCGTTTTTTCCGCATTTAAAGCATTGCGGTGTCGGATTTCGACTATTTCGCGAGTAACTTGATTCGGTTTTATTTTTATTAACAAAACTACTTGTTCTCGCTGTTCCCGGTCTGAGTTTTTCCTCGGCGCTCGCGCCCGTTTTCGCTTCTTGGAGCGTCGTATATCGCTGCGCACGTACGAGCACTTGTAATTCGTCGTGTAGCCCGATCTGGTAATTTATTAATGCCTGCGCTTGGATTGTTTGTTGAATCGTGCGTTTTGATAATGCGGATTGCTCCTTTCCTTCGATCATCGAGTCGTATAATTTCATTGCTAGTAAATCAACGCGCTGTCCGAAAGCTTGCGCAGTTTCATTCGGCTTTTGTTTTAACGAATTGAATTCGATCTGTAAATGTGTCGTGCTTTGTTTCGACTGGTAACAAGTCTCGAGTTGCTGCTTTAATTCGTCGAACGTTTGTATATCTCGCGTCTCAAAGTCCTGCATCGCTTTCCCTTTTAATTTTGTAAATAAGATGGCTTGAATTAACGATTCTTCGTCTGCTGGGTTTATGTTCTGAACAGTGTATTTGCACGCGTTTAAAAATTCCTGCAATTTATGTCGCGAGGTTCCGTCGAACTCGGGGATCATTATTCTCGCTTCCTTTAACGGTAGATAATTCGGGGCGACGCTTCGTCGATTTCTGATATCGCGTCTCGTTCGCCCATATGTTGGTTCAAACGCATCGTTATCGTTTTCCCTGCTAGTGTCTGTATGACGGGGTAATTGCGCGTCCGCGCTCTCTAGTCGCGTTACTCGTATATTTAACGAATGAATGTCCGCGCGTATTTCATTCAAAATGTGGATTATCTGTGTATAATCTCCTCTTTCTTCGCGGTTGATCTCGGGAGGCGGCGTGCGGTCGGCCTCCGCTATATTTCGGTCCATTTGGCGGATGGATTGCCGCATGTTTTCTATTTCCTCGTCTACCGCGCCTCGCGGCAGATTTGCGGGAGTACGTTCGTGCGGATTTCGCGATTCGGCCATATTATTTTCCTGTTGGCTATAAATCTCTTCCGGATCGAACAGATCGCTCTCGTAGGAAGTTAATGAAAATTCGCGCCGTAAAGATACTCTACTTGGAGTTCTGCTAATGTACGGTCGCGTACGTCTAGTCTCGCGTTGAGCGTTATCAGTGGGGTCAGTCGTATTACGCGGGAGTAGGCTTTCGTCCAAATTGTTAAATGGAAATTCGCGTTCTGTGACGACGTTTTCCGGTAACTCGGGCTCGCTTTCGCTCGAGTATTGCGTTTCTAAGTTTTTTCGCACGTTATAAAGATTTTCTCGCGGTGTTAAGCTTAAGTTAATCGCTCGTCGGGCTGGTTCGCTCAGTAACCACGATCGGTTCGCTATCGGTTTCGGTATATTCGAACCTTCCGACATTCACGCAGTTATAATTATTAAATTTTTTCGGACTTACAATATTATGACGGCTCGCATGATCGCTCGCTATGTCAGTAGGTTGCTGACGCTGCAGTCCTTCGCTCGGCGGCTGATACGGCTGACGATGCTCGTCGTACGGCGGTCGTTGTCCGGCGTCGGTCCGTAGAGTTATCGTAGGTCGCGATGCTTGGCGGCTCACGTTTCTGCTACAGCTGTTGTGGCGATGCTCGTTCTGTTGTCCTTGCGTTGTCTTCCGTCGATTATGGTTTCCGTCAGCTTACGTTTTACGTGTGCTGGCGTGCCTGTCCTGTTTACACCCTGGGTGCTTTGCAGGTCTTGGGGAAGGCTTGGCTGCTGCTTCCGTCCGTCAACTTCAATTGAATTGATTGCTGGCGTGCCCGCTTCTTTTAACACAATCGTGTCTTTTGCAGGTCTTGAGTGAGCTCTGGCGATGCCCCGGCAGATCCCACCGCTGCCACCAAATTATGTTATGCCTCCGGAGAGGCACGGTAGTTAGGATCGTTTGCCGGAAGGAATTTGGAAATTCGGGCGCCGCCCGAGTAACTCACGGGTTATTATTAATAGAAAGGACACCGTTGTATTTGGAATAAATATATATATATCTATTTTATTTGTATCTCGGCTTAATTACAAAGTCCCCGCACGTCACTTGCGTCGAGTATCGCGATATCGGATATCTTGGCGTGCGCGTGTCTGGAGTCGAGTTTCGGTCGTGAGACTCACTTCTCGATCTTTCGTATTTCTTTCTGCCGACTGCGTGGCGTTAATGTAATAGTTTCCCGTAACAAGCGTTATTGACTGCCCGCGTAATATTAATTGATGATCAAGACTGCCTGCCGATCGTTAGCGATGGGTCTTTTTATTATCTCCCCTTGGTTTCCCAGGAGGGGATCGGTTAGCGACAAGACCATGTGTCGTGTCGCTCGATTTTTGCGGCAAGATCCGGATGCAAGCTAAGGAGTTCTAAGGGACTTCTTTGCTTGCATTTGCGCAATTTCTTTTTCGCTTTTAGGTAGGATTTCTACGTTGCATTTTCGTAACGCATTAATTCCGCTTGCCTTGATTTCCGCGTTTTCGTAATGAGTGATTGCGCGGTCGCTCGGGCTTCGCGCGTGGCTCGCGTTGTCAGCGCTTCGCTCGGTCAACGTTTGTAACGTGATCTGTATTCGCGTTACACGTTGAGCAATGTCTTATCGTATAAAATAATATCTCTAAAATACTATATATCTATTAATTCGTGTATAGCCTTTTTGGGCTATAACATTTGATTAGGTTAGGTTTCGACTTTTTACTTTATTTGATTAGTCAAATTTCAATCTTCAATACGTAGTCTGATACGGGCTTTAACCTTTAATAAAGATAATAGCGAAAAAAGTTCGTTGCCGCCCGCAGGCGGGAATGGACGTGTTCAGACACGTTACGCGTGTGTCCTTTGACCTTATCTTTGAGTTTTATCCTTTTTAAGAGGATGTCGGACTGTTCTATTTTACCGACCAAAATGATTATTTATTTTAAAACCCAAATATTTGTATTGGTTCAATAGAATAATAAATGCTTTTCCATGATTAAAGTACACATACTAACAAAGTTCAGGCTGTCCAATTTTATATTAAAAACGCGCAAAAATTAGAAAATTACAGTTTTGTTATCGGCTTCTGGCGTCAGGTCATAACAATACTTGCTTAATATAAAAGTTTTGCAGTTTGTACGTACAAAATAAAAATGGTTGTCTTCGGAAATGCATGAAGGAGTATCAGTGAACTTTCAGAAATGAGTTTAGAAACTTAGCAAAAAAGATTTGCGTCTAAAAAATTTTCGTGCATATGTGTGTGTGCGAAATCGGGGCTCAAGAGTAAAACAGAGCACTAGATTAGTTGCCGGGTAGCGTGATTGATGGAGCTGTAATCTGTTTAGTTGACAAGGACAAACAATAGTATTATCTTTGTCTGTTTCATGCATGTGATAGTAATATACATGTACGCACTAATATTATTATAGTCTCTCGTATCTTCTTTCTCTCGATCGTACGCTCATTCTGTCTCTTTCTAATCGCTCGCTCACAATGTATCGCCCAGCTTCGTGCTCCTTTCGCATATTCGCTTACACATTCACTCTTCTCTCTCTCTCCCTCTCCCCCCCGCCCCTCTCTCTGCTAGTTTATTATTATATTCTTTCATCGGCATTATTATATTCTTTCATTACTATATATAATAGCTTTTATTCTTTCTATAGAATAGCTTTTATTCTTTCTATTTCCGTCTCTTTACATAAAAATAAATTAATTTATGTATTTCCGTCTTATAACATACATGAAAAATGCAATAAGTGATTTTCTTTTTCTATTTTGCTATTTTTTATAAATATGTTTATATAACATAGTCTTTTTTATAATCTTTTTTATAATATATATTTTTTACATTATCTATAAAAATAATCTTTATGACAATTGATAAAATATTTTATATAATAATATACTCTATGAAATGAAAGAATGTATATAAAAAATTAATTTATTTGTATAGAGAAGAGAGTAGAAAGCTATGTGAATGAAAGAATGATGTAAACAAAAAGAAGAAAATGTTATCGCGAACGAACAGAGGTAATCTGATACAGGGCGCGAAAATGCCGCAAAAAGCGACGCTATAATCAAACAATTTAGCGCTAATCCGTAAGATCAAAAAATTGTTTAAGATATCGTGTCACTTTTATTCGCGCGGTATTTTCATTATGTACAGAAACCATGAGCATGCAAAGATAAAAGTAATTGTGAGCGAGATAGAAAAATAGGAAGAAATAGAGATATAGAGTTAAGAAAGATAGAAGGATAAACATTTAATTAAACAATAAAAAGTAAAAAATAAAATTTAGAAATAGAAATAAAATAAATAAAATATTAATAAAATAAATAATATATAATAATAAAATGGAAATCAAATAAGAGAAGAAATAAACTATCAAAGGAATATGTGAAATAAATAAATAAATATAAAAATACAATTAAAACTTTTATTTGTTGTGCAGATATGTTGTACATATATTTATCAAAGATATATTTGTAAATATTCTGTTTGTTTGTCATATCCATTTGCATAATTATAAAATAATTTTTTATTTATATTCTGAGTAATAATTATTGGCAATTCATATGCCATTCGAAAAAAAAAAATTCTGTATTACTAACATTTAAAAAAAATTAAAAATTTTAAAGAATAAACCTTTTCCATCAATATTTTCTATCAATGGGTGTTTTCCAGCAAGGTACACAGATGATACAGTGTAACACACAATATCAGATGATTGGCTACCAGATGAAGAAATTTAAAATTCTGTGTTTGATAGCCAATCGTGTGATACTGTATGTTACACTGTGTCATCTGTGTACCTTGCTAGAAAACATCCAATATTATGTATCAGTCTAATTAATAAAGTAGTAAATTAATAAGTTATATTATTAATAATTATATGTCGGAGGCACGGGCATGTATCCATGTGTAGGAGGCGCGGGCATATACGCAGGTGTAGGAGGCGTGGGCACATATGTAGATGTGGCAGGGGCGTGCACATATGCTGGTGTAGGAGGCGCGTGCGTATATGCAGGTACAGGAGGCGCGTGCACATATGTAGGAGGCGCAGGCCCATATCTATATTTAGCTCCGTATCCGTATTCTGTTGAATTCATCTGTGTATAATATCTGGAGATGTTCGCCGGGATGTTTCGGCGCCTCTTCCTCTCTCGCTGGAGTGCCCGTCGTACCGCTTCATTAATGCGCTGGAAAAAATTAAAATATTAGTATTTGTATGTACGTGCGTGCGTGCGCGCGCGCGCATATATATTGTTACGTCCAGATTCAGGGAAGGATGAGTCGACGGAAGGGCGCAACAACTATCTTTATTTTATCCCGAAGTCAAACGTCTCGTGGCGTTTGATATCGGGTCGAACGAACTCACAGGTCCGAAAAGCAGGTAAACGACTGAGTCGCTATTACACTGTTTTCGGAAGTTCGCTCGGCGGTCCCTTTTCGGTCAGAGAATTTAATCTCTTTTACGCGGGATGGGACCAAGTGCGATCTTTCTACTGGGAATGAGCGGGGGTTAATAAAGAGTTATTTAATTAACAAATATAAATTTATTCAATTTTAAAATGAATGTAGTATACATGATTATATAAGAAAGAAAAAATAAAAATGTAATATTAGTTTTCGTCTGAATGTGTGTGAGTGTGTGTGTTAGTTCGCGGGTGTTACATTGATACGGAGGTCATCAGTCAGAATACCAGGGAAAGATTTTATCGTTAACATTTATGTTCTGACTGGTTAATACAATATGATTTACCTAATAAAAAAAAACAAAACATGTGTGCGTGTGTGAGTGAGGTAGGAAGTAAGGATCATGGAGAGAGAGTGAAAGGAGATTTGAATTTAATTCAATTTATCTTGATAGGACGAAGGTGATTCTAAATCAGGTAGTTCGTCGCAGAACTCCTGAATGGCTTTTTCGAAATCGTCTGATTCCGAAAATTGCGGAGAAAAAGGGGGTGGATTATTTAAGAGGACGGTGGATAATGAAGAGAATGATCTCGGGGAAGAAGGCGGTTCGGGGGAATAAACTGGGGAGTAGCTGGGAGAAAAATAATAATGGGAAAGGGGGGAGGTTGTGACTGTGCTGGCTTGTGAGTTTGGGTCAACGCCTTCCGAGTCCTGCGATGGACTACGTTCATGGGCCGATATATATATATTTTTCCAGATCTGGTTCTCACTACGAAATCAGTGTAAATAATAAGATTTCAGTCGCGTATATACGTAATAATTGAATAGTTGAAGCTTACTTTTTGCTGTTGATTCGATAATGATGACAGACTAGTCTCGTGGTGCGCTCGGACCTTCGGTTGATGAATGCAAATGGTGGTGAGACGCCGCTGGAAGACACTGGTTTTCCCAACTAACTCGCGAGTCACAACACGGAGCAAGAGTACTCGGATTGAGAGTTGCAAAATAAGAGAGTGATGTGTTCGCGAGTTCTCTTTTTATAATTTTCTTTTTGGGGCGTATTCTAATTCTAAGAGTGGGAATCTTCCAAAACTTCGACGAATTGAATTTGAGCAGAAGTGGGAATTTTTCAATCTTAGCAAATTAAAAATGTGCCAGTGTCTTCGTTAGGCGGGGTCTTTCTCCTACTTTTCGCGTTTTACTCGTAGTGATCGTCCATTGGTGAGTTCGATATTCGTTCGAAGATTCCTTGCACGTGTTCAGATTAGAAAAAAGATCCTATTCTTCTATAATAATTTTATTGTTATTGGTGCAGCTGTGTTTATTGAATATTTGTTGGAAAATTTTATAGATGCAGCTGTGTTTGCTGGGTATTTCGTTAGAAAATTTTATATTACCTTGAGGAGACCGGCATATTTTTATCATCGATCTTTTACGTTGGTCTGTTTACTGAGCGATTCGTTTGTCTCACCAATCGACGATCGTTGCCGACACTTCGCGGAAGGAAGGAATAGTGGAATCGCCAGGACGTAACAATATGATTCTGTATATATACCATATGTGTGCTCGGGCGTATCCCGTTTGGACACCGCATGATTGGACACTGCACGATTGGACACGGAACGATTGGACACCGCTCGATTGGACACGTAGTATTGGACACGGAACGATTGGACACTGCACGATTGGACACAGAATTATTGGACACCGCACGATTGGACACTGCACGATTGGACACCGCACGATTGGACACTGCACGATTGGACACCGCACGATTGGACACGCACACTGCACGATTGGACACCGTACGATTGGACACTGCACGATTGGACACCGCATTATTGGACGCTGCACGATTGAGCATCGCACGATTGGCCACCCCGAAGGGTGGCGGAACCCACTGTGTCCAATCGTGCAGTGTTCAATCGTGCGGTGTCCAATCGTGCAATGTCCAATAATGCGGTGTCCAATCGTGCAGTGTCCAATCGTGCGGTGTCCAATCGTGCAGCGTCCAATGATGCGGTGTCCAATCGTGCAGTGTCCAATCGTACGGTGTCCAATCGTGCAGTGTCCAATCGTGCGGTGTCCAATCGTGCAGTGTCCAATAATGCGGTGTCCAATCGTGCAGTGTCCAATCGTGCGGTGTCCAATCGTGCAGTGTCCAATCGAGCGGTGTCCAATCGTTCCGTGTCCAAACGGGTGTCACCCATCATTATCAGTAAAAAAAAATATATATATATATATATATAATATTATGATCGGATAAATTATTGGCACTGTTACCAGCGTCGTGCGAGATACATATGCATTCATATATATAGATATTTCTTCTGATCATAATATTGTTATCCTATTTTCTTATAATTGAAATTTATAATAACACTTACTCTATTTACGTTTTGCCCCGCGTTTCTCGGTCCCACCACTCTCGAGTTCGCCAGCGGTGATGTTGCTGTCGTTATACTGAGCGGTAGCGTCGTCGTCCTCTTCCTCGACGATGGCGATAGCGTTGACGTCCTCGTGCTCATTGATGGCGGTGGCGTCGTGGGACTCGTGCTCGTTGATGGCGACGGCATCGGCGCCGTGGGTCTGGTGCTCGTTGATGGCGACGGCATCGGCGCCGTGGCCCTCGTCTTCGGCGATGGCGATGGCATCGGCGCCGTGGCCCTCGTTTTCGGCAATGGCGATGGCATCGGCGCCGTGGCCCTCGTTTTCGGCGATGCCGACGGCATCGACGCTGTGGCTGTCGTGCTCAAGATCGGTATCGGCGTCGGCTTCTTTCCGAGTTTCGCCCCGGTAGGCAAACTGCCTTCGCTTCGTGCTGTAATTAAAATATCTATAATATATCTTATCTCTTTTATATTTTTTCTGTTTAATTGAGAGAGAGAGAGAGAGAGCGCAAGGAAACGAAAGGAAAAAGAGAGAAAGCGCGAGAAAACAATGAGATGAGAGACAGAGAGAACGCAGGGAAACGAGAGGAGAGAAAGAGACAGAGAGAGAGAGACAGATACTAATTTAATAAGTGTATCAATAAAGTTATACTTACATCTAGGCATCGTTGGCTGTACACGAACCACGATTGTTAGCACAACACACGATTGTTAGCTAGACGCACGACACGCGATACCAGAACTGCCGGCTACCGGATTACAGACGCAATAGCACGCTCACAGCATATGGAGGGGATAGACCGGCAACGCATACTAAGACATAAGCCCTCGTTCATGTGCGCTCGACAAGGCTCATGTTTTAGTGTGCGTTGCCAGCCTATCTCCTACACATGCTGTAAGCGTGCTGTTGCGTCTGCAATCTGAAAACACTGCGCGATACGTCTGTCCTGCTTCGATGATCAAATGAACGACAATAAACCTCAGTTCGAAAATAAAATCGATCTGACCGATTCGGAATCTTTCAGTAAACATCGAGTTTTTCGATATACTTCGACGATATATTCGTATTTGTAACCAATGACACTGACACACACGCACACACATAATAACTCATGTCTACAAACGTTTTTATCGTTTATGGCCCATTTCTATCAATGTGGTTTAATTTAATTGTCGGTTAATTTATAGGGTAACAACATCAAAATTTATAACTTTTCAAACTGTACATGATATAATAGAAATGTTTAAACTTCGATGTTGTCAATTAAACCACGTTAGTAGAAACGGGACTATATGAAATAATGTTCTTCTGTCTCTTCAGCGATTCTTCTCGCTCTTTTTTCGGCGATTCGCCAGCATCGCGAGGACTTTTCTTTATCTATAATAATCTGAAAATGTAAATTGCTTATAAAACAAAAATTAAAACTTTTATTTTGCATTTTATCTTTTTGAAATTAATTTTGCATAATAAATTTTATTTTTGCGAATATTAAAACGACATAATTCGATTAATTTGTAGCATTATTTTTATGCAAGTGTATCATAAATATTCGCGTATCAATACAATAAAGCACATACGATTTGTAGCATCGTGTAAATGCATAGGCTTCTCATTGTACGGACTCGGATTCAAATCCGAGCACGGCCCTTTTTCGCGATTATACAATATTTTATATATAATTATGTACAATATAATGTGTAATTATATGTAGAATATTGCTTTGTGACTTTGTCTAAAATATATAATGCAAAGCATTCTTTTTATTATACATACAGCGGTCTATGAACGATAATAGAATGCGCGTCGTATTTGCTTATGTATATATAAATGTAAAATAATTACACGGAAAAAAAAATGCTGTTGCTTCAATTAAAGTCTACGTCACGGGCTGCCACAGACATATATAGTTCATTCAATGATATTTTTATTAGACCAAATATCTGGATAGTTGTTTTAATAATCCATACTAATGATCAATTTTTTACTAAATATTCATTCATTTTCGCCTAAATACTAATTTTTTAGGTAATTAGAAATATTTTCTGTCGAATTACCAATTTTTATGTAATAAATAATTCCTTTTTGCCTAATTATTAATTTTTCATGTAACTAGAAATTCTTTTGTGACTAATTACAAATTTGTTGAGTCATAAAAATTTAGTTTATTATTGCAATTTTTTGAATAATTAAAAAATGAAAAATGGATATTACTTTGTTGCCGATCACTGCTGTCTCTCCACATCCATGCTCTCTCTCTCTCTCTCTCTCTCTCTCTCTTTCTCTCTCTCTCTCTTTCTCTTTCCCCAACATCCATGCTTCCTCTTCTTCAGCATCCATGACTACAATATTATTAGTAGCATTTTTTTGTCTGCCATATATATCTGTTTAATCTATATATCTACATATCTATATATCTAGATCTATGTAATATATTTACATAATCTAAAATTTCATCTATTCCTTTTACTAATCTTATCTGACTCCTCTCCTCCATGAAAATAATAATTTTAAAAATGATACCTCTTTCAATCTTTGAAACTTATATTTTTATAAACTGTTTTTTTAATTATTTATATGAACAAAGAATTATCTAGTTGAAACTTAATAATCAATTATACACATAAAAATGATTTTTATGTTTTTAAATTATAAATTTTATTTTTTTATATATAATGTCTACAATATAATTTTAATGAAATTAATCCACCTTTTAAATCAGACGAAATAAATGTCCAAAATATTTTAAATTTGAGTATTTTGTGAATAATTTAACAATTCATATTTTATTGATTAATTTCTTTATTTGTATTAAAATTTTTAAATAAAATTATCGTTGTTACAAAAAATCTATTTAAAATATTTTTATTTTAAATAAAAATTATACATATATTTAATTAACCTCGAAAAATATCAATTTCTAAAAGATAACGCAGTCTTTTGTTTATTTTTATATTAGTAACTAAAAATGAACTATATATTATATTGGATAGTAGTTATAGTGCCAGAGGCGATATTCGTGTGCTGGTTATTTTACACAATATTTTATACCAGATGCGGTTTGCATGTTCGCTCTGGTTATTATAAAAAAATATTTTATCCCAGAGGCGATTTATTCGTGTGCTGGTTGTTTTACAAAATATTTTATCCCAGAGGCGATTTATTCGTGTGCTGATTGTTTTACAAAATATTTTATCCCAGAGGCGATTTATTCGTGTGCTGGTTGTTTTACAAAACATTTTATCCCAGAGGCGATTTATTCGTGTGCTGGTTGTTTTACAAAATATTTTATCCCAGAGGCGATTTATTCGTGTGCTGGTTGTTATACATAATATTTTATACCAGATGCGGTTTGCATGTGCGCTGTGGTTATTACAAAATATTTTATTCAGAGGCGATTTATTCGTGTGCTGCTTATTGAAAAAAAATGTAAACCAGAGACGATCTATTCGTGAACTGGTTGTTCTGAAATATTTCACTCCAAATGGTTTGAAATATTTGTTGTCAAAACATTATCTATTATATCATAATAATTAAGTAGCAATAGTTATTTAGTAGCAATTAGATAATAATTTATAAGCAAAAGACTGCACTTATTTTTCAGAGATTTTACTTTTTTTCATGATTATGTAAAGTGATGAAATAAATGACATTTTATTTTTGTATAAATATTTTACAAAATATTAATCTATTTATTTTTCTTTATAGGCGACAGTTACTGAAGCTAATAAAGTCCCAAGAGGTAAATGACTCCAAAAGCACTGGCATTATTAAAGGTACTAGCAACGAATCCATCGATTTTCAAAAATCGGTGGAATCGATTCCTGACACGATGGATTCAAAAGTTAGTACCCAAACAATGCAATGCTTGGAGTCAATTGCAAATACAGGTATGTGTTTTGAAAATATTGAACTTTACGAAGATAACAATAATTTTGTTATCGATAATAGTCTTCTGGATACAAATCGTATCCAGGAAAGCATGCCTGAGGGCCGTCGCATTGTCTACATTGCTTTTCTGTGGAATGAAATCCACAGAACATTCGATAATCATGCGCGAGGGATAGAGTGCCAATTTAAAGATTGGAAACTCATAAATTCTCGTCGCCGTGGGTTAATGACGCAGTTGTTCTTCAAGTGCCAAATGTGCAATTATAAAGCTAACATCTGGTCAGAACCCACAGAGCCAGAAACATTGGACGTAAATACGGCTGCTGTAGCAGGAACTGTTACAGTTGGAATTGGTTTTTCCCAGCTGGAAGAGCTATGTGCAGCCATGAATATTCCATGTATGTCCGATAAAACTTATAAAATATCGAGAAAATGTAATCAATGATTTTGAGAAAACAGCCGTGGAAAATATGAAAATGGCTGGCGAAGTTGAAAAGCAACTCGCTCTCGAAAAAAAAGAAACTATAAACGGTATTCCATACATAACTGTTGTAGCGGATGGCAGTTGGATGAAGAGATCGTACGGCAACGCCTACGATTCTCTTTCCGGTGTTGGTGCTATAATTGGTTACCGCACTAAAAAAGTTCTCTTTGTCGGAGTCCGCAATAAATTTTGCACGATATGTAATGTAGCGGAACGAAACAGAATCGAACCAAGAGACCATAAATGCTACAAAAATTTCGATCGTAACGCAAGCTCCACAAGCATGGAGAGCGACGCCATTGCAGAAGGCTTTAAAAGTAGCCTGGAAATGCATGGAATGATTTATAGAACGGTTATTGCCGATGGTGATAGTAGCGTATATCAGACCATCGTTGATAGCAAACCATATCGCGAACAAATGGTAACCGTGAAAAAAATAGAATGTATAAATCATTTGCTTCGCAATCTATGCAAAAAGCTGAGGGCTGTAGCAGAAACAACTCAGCAAAAAATGCGTAGAAACGTGGTTTCGTGCAGCTACGAAATGTTGTAAAAAGCAACATTTTGAAAATACGAAAAGAGGTAATAAAAGCAATCGATTTACAAAGAGAAGAAAAGCAACCTGACCATTATAAGGCAATGGAATTACAAAAAGATATATTAAATATTCCTAGCCATATATTTGGTGAACATAAACGATGTAACGAACGCGGTCGTATATGTGACCGTGATGAAACAAAGAAAAATTATGTACCATATCTCAAGTTGCATGGTCTTTACCAAAAAGTAGAAAGTGCTATCGTATATTTAAGCGCTTATTCCGATAGCTTGTTGCTGAAATTCGCCAACAATCCTGCAGAATCGTTCAACTCGATAATCTGCAAAGAAATTGGTGGAAAGCGCATCAATTTT